>VTPC01090755.1:21310-54114 GCA_011009095.1 Ignelater luminosus | reverse complement strand
GTAGACCACCCATTCGAAATAAAAAAGTAAACTGAGAGCTATTTAGTCTACCGAAACTCTTATACTGGTGAAGTATTGAAAACTGCAATACTATACATTAAATGTATAACTCAAGTTGACCAAATTCTTTTCATCCCCCCCCGCTCTAATCATTTCTTTGAATTTGAAAAAAAAGAGGAAAAGTAGTGGACATAAATGCATGCCAATCAGAAGCAGCGTTCTTAGGAGGGGTAAACGTACGACGTTAGGTGATTTTATTAAAGCTGTTGAGAAATTATTTAAAACAACCTGCAATTTAATTGTAGTGATGAAGAGGGGATTTTGTCTCTATACGTAACAGAAACGTCAGGCATTAAGCGAAGAGCAAAAAATCAAATACGTTCTGTAATAAATGTAATTACTTCAACGAATGCAATTTATTTCTAATAAGAAAACAATTTTTTATTTCTTAAAATAGTCATTGCAACTAGGGGTTTAACGTCGTTTTATCGAGTTTGTGTCTTGACCTCTAGTTAACATCTCTACCATAACAAGGAATAATTTCATTATAAATTGACAACGCAATTTTGCGTTTAGCTCGAATCCACTTTAGTTTAATTAAAAAGTCTTCCGTATTGTTACGCACAATTTTTGGTATTCCAGTAAATGAAGAATTAGTAAAAAATTCAGCAATTAAATGTTCCTAATTATATATGAATGTTTTGCTCTAACCTTCCAGGCATACTTTTCAGAAATTTCATCGGTAATTCCCAGAAATGTACTACTTTCGCCCACAACTCAAAATATTCTATTAGTAATAAAAAAAATCTTCACATTACGACCAAGGAAGTATAATACAGGAAAAACTATGTCTGTACCAAGGTTAACCATTTTTGCAAACTTTTATGTTGTTGTTCTATTGGTTTCATGTGTGATTCACAACTTTTCCTTTTTTGAAACGCCATAAAATACCTATCTTAGATCCTGCAATTTTAATTCTTAAAGTATTTTAAATAAATAATTTAAGGACGATAGAGCTATTTCAAGAATCGAATAAATTATTGTGTATTATTCTCTTTATTCATTAAGATAGGAATTCTCACGAATAATCTAAAAACGATTGCTCTTAGAATAAAAAAACAAATAGTTTTTATTGAGCAGAATCGCGATCAAGATCTCTCGTTGCAATAAAATTTGATCCATTCAAATTTGCTCCAATTTGCTCAAGGGTTTAGGCAAATTTGATTAAAGAGAGTGTATTCCAAAATGTAATCTTTATGTAAAAATGTAATCTAATTTGAATCATCAGCATAAAGCACAGAAATATTAACTTAAATTAACGCTAACAGTCCATTGCCTTCTTCTAACGCTCTTCATCAGCTTTTAGATGGTAGCAAAATTTATTTCTGCCAACTTTCAAAAACTTCTACGCCTCAGTTGCTTTTCATTTTGAGTTTTTCATCCGTTATCGTAAAATGTCTTCAACAGAATTCCCAAAAATCTTTGAAGGATTGTCTTTTATAGGCACATAAGTTACGTTGCCCTCTGGCGTAATTGCATGACGCCAAGATAGGTAAAAACATTGTATTACACTACACTAATACTGTGTCGAAAAATTTAGTTTTTCCTTCAAATTTCATATTATTTGGACACAAAGCCCAGCAAATGGACCTTTAGCTCTTTTTTTTAATTAATCCTTGTCATTCCCTCAACCACTTTCACGACCATTTACTATTCTTTTCTTTGTTTTATGCCCGAACCTATTTGACTCCCGTAACTCCTGTAAGAAAGTGAGGATGCCAGTTTAGGTTAGAGAGCTCAACACATCTCTTGTTAAACTTCAGCCTCTCATAACCCTTACATCCTCCCAGAAAGTAGATTCTTATATCTACACGTATTGAACCTTTCCCTACACCTATAAGCAATAGGTGCCTTGTTAAGGAATTGTAACTCGTGAAGACCCAAACTAAAAGACCTAAGATTCTTCGACTCTTGCCTATTAGCCTGTTTACCTTAGGCAAGTCAAAGCCGGTTACACGGTCTTTCGCCTGGCAATAACCACTGCTTCTTATCTAGCTTACCTTTTGAGTCTCGTAAGCCCATGCGTTCAGAGCTAACAAGAAAGGATTCTAGTCTTAAGTAGGTATCCCCGGCTCTGAACCTAGCCAGTTCATCCACCTTCTTGTTGCCATGAATTCAGCTGTACCCAGGAACCGAGACGAGGCTAATCTTTAGGCTTCACTATGTCCAATATGGGTAAAATTTCGATCATAAATATTTTTTGATCTTGGATGATAGAATGAATGATTCTAAGGTAATTTTCAACAGATTGAAATGTAAACAAGCTTAAATAATGCCCGTGGAACCGAAAAACCCAAAAACACCAAATTTTGGTGTTTTCGGTTTTTTTTCTGGTAATTTCAACAGTTTTATTATCTGAGCATTTATCTCAATACAGGATGAGGTTAAATACCGATTTTCATTGAATTCCACCGGACAATGTCAGAGAAAATAGAATGTTTGTTAATCAGAAAGGTCAAGTTTGGACTAGCCTGGACACTTTGGGCGTCGGTTGGCGCAGAGTACTATTCAACAAAAGCAATCCTTATCCCTTGTAGTGTCTTCCACTGCTACAACTGACTGGTTACTGCAAGTCGGCTAGGAGATATACGACATCAAATATGTTTAAATTGTCACCGCGACGGAAGTTAGAACTTGCATCTTAATCTTTTGATGAAGTGGAACCAGCCACAAGAGAAGGAGTTCACCGGCTTAAAATAAACCTCTTCTGTAACTGTTTCTATGGACAAGGCGTCGGCGAGACCCTAGGCTGAGAAAGACTCTATTTACTTTTAGATCATGGATGCCTCGTTCCATGATAGTTCGCTTTGACAGAATTCACTCGGTTCTGTTGGGAGCAATCCACCAGTACCCCGGCTGATAAAGGTTGCGCTAGGGGGGATAGGAGAAGCGAGCTCCCCATCCGGTTCAGGCAAAATTTCGTCACGTACATCAACCTTAGGTTTGGAGGATAGCGCCTTCACCACTGCAAGTCACGTTCAGCATGCAGCGCACAAGAAAAGCTATGAGCATCCACCAAAAAAACCGTCAAAGGAACAAACGTAATTATCAGAGATGTATAGACAGCGCCTCAGAAAATGTCTCGTTCTGTGCAAGAAGCTGAGTCAATAGTAACACGCCAGCAAAACTCAACAGTGTCATTGTTACAAGCAGCAGCCCTGGAAAAAAGCCTAGAACATGTTTTATGACCAAACAAAAAGGAACTGGAAGTAGTCAGGACGTAGAAGACAGAAAGTTCTAACTTCCGTCGCTGCGACAATTTGAGCATATTTGATGTCGTGTATCTCCTAGCCGACTTGCTACAACGAGTTAGTTGTGGCAGTGGAAGACACTATAAAGGATAAGGCTTATTTTGGTTGAATAGTACTCTGCGCCAACTCGCGCCCAAAGTGTCCAGGCCAGTCTAAACTTGACCCTTCCGATTAACAAAGATTTATTTTTTCTGGAATTATCCGGTGTAATTCAATGAAAAGCGGTATTTAACCTCATCAGGTATTAAGATAAATGCTCAGATAATAAAGCTGTTGAAATCACCAGAGAAAAACCGAAAATACCGAAATTCGGTTTTTCGGGTTTTTCGGTTCCACAAGCATTATTTAAGCTTGTTTACATCTCAATCTGTTAGAAATTACCTTAGAATCACTCATTCTATCATCAAAAAATAATTAATGGCCGAAATTTTACTCATATTGAACATAGTGGGCTCTTCCAAAGCGACTGCGTACTTCTGCACAAAATTTTTTGTCTTGGAGCAAATGGTATAAACTTCAGCCTGGAAAACCGTGGTATGCTTTACCAGAGCAAATCTCTCTTGAACGTGTAAGTATTTTAGGTAAAAGCTTGCTTTCTATTCGAGAATCGCCTGTCATCCATACGTGAGCCATTCTTATAGAAAACCAGAAAGTTCTTCGGTTGGGATTGCAAAAAGTACTTCCTAATTAGGCGGCTTTAACCGATCGTCGCCTGTATTACTCTGTAAGTAGACAAACGCATTTCTTTTTCCACTAACTGGACTATTCTGGTGTGCCGGTGTTAAATTTCTTTCCAAGCCATAACCATGCATCCCGCATTCTGAGGTGGGCCGCCGTTGCCTCTTTCCTTATTCAAGTTGGTAGGTCCGACAGCCTCAACAGAACCGTAGCCGTAGGGTTTGTCCTCATTGCACCGGTTATATCTAGACAGGCCAGGCATTATAGCTTGGCCAGCCTTTGAGCGATGGTGGTACGCTCTACACTATGTAGGCCATCAGATCACTGAACCACAGATTAGATAACTTTTACAAAATGTGAAGGTTTGTGGCGGCACCTTTGATGTTAGAGCGTTCAGATTGAGTGACCTTCAAATAGGTCGGACATTAAATGGGTGATATTTTTGAGCAGGAAGTTTAAATCGTTTTGCAATTAAACCATTGTGGGATTAAAAATATTTCTCGATGATTATTTAATAACTACTTTTAACTTTGCAAAATCTTTTAATAAGTAATTTTCTAGAACGCACAAACACAGAACAAACATATGCACAGAATGAGGTTAACAGAAATATCATCTATTTAATAGCGAAAATTTCGTCTCGGCGGGAAACCTTTACTTTCGCATCTTGTAAAGGTATGTAATCTGTGACTGAACCATATAGTACTCTATGATAATTGCCATGTAGATGCAGTAGGTTATCTCAGGAATGATTCCCCAGAACCTACCTACTACCTGGTTCAGCTGCCAGAGTATTTCTGTCGACTTGGTTACTACCTAGTCGACACGTGACATTTAGCTTAATTGCTATTAAAGGTAAACACTTGACATCCTGCGCAAGCAGTAGAGGTTTACCGTGCAATGTGAGTTCCATTAAACCTTCTGTTTCTTTCCTCTTGGTAGAGAAAATTGTTTCAGTCTTAGATGGATTGACCAAAAGACCATTGTCAATACATCATCCTTTATGATCTTGCAGGCTATCAGCATCCGATTGCAGAAAACCGCCCGCTGTTAAGTGCCATCCATTATCAGACACCAAAGATGGGGTAAAAGGCACCTGCCCTGAAGGTAGCCTTCCTGTACCCCGGTGTCAACATGGCAGTCTCCTAAAGCAGCTTTAAGTTTAATGTTTCTTACATCTACTATAGATTTTACCCAGCTAACTAATGTGGGTATCACATTCTTGGCTCTTGGGGCTTCGATATTGTCAGTGTAGAAATAGTCATTTCTCTTAATTTTTAAATTTTCTAATGTGACATAATATATTTATAAATAATTGTATAATATCTAATACTAGCATTCGCCCAACTGGATTGTAGTTACGTACTTGGGCGAATTTCCATATAATGATGCAATTGACTAACTAACTAGCATTAAGTCAGGGCACTGAAGTAATTTTGTTTCTAACATCAACTTCAGAATTTTAATTTCAAAACTTTTATTGATGATCTCTTCGACAATTTTATTTTGACGAATACAATTATTTTGAGCTCGTCAGATAACATTAGTTTTATGCTTAAACTGTCTGTCAGTAAAACAGTGATTTTGTCATATCGCTACTTCATGAACATGTTTTAACTCTGGTTGTTGCTTGTATAGAGACTGTTAACGCTAACTGCTTTTCTAATTAATCCATTAATTGATTGTTTTTGAGACGGTTTGTTGATTTATTTTTAGTATCAACGCTGGCCTAGCAGTATACATTTCTTCTATTCGTTCTACTGTGATTGTTTGAAACAGAAATTCGTATGTAATCTCTCTTGTGACCTTTGAAAGTACTATTCTGTTGTCGCTATAGGCAGAATTCGCGATCTCAATTTATCTATTTTAGGCGGCCCCTTTCAATTTCATTATTTTAAGTTAATATGTTTTTCTCTTGGCTGTTTGCAACATTAGCGGTCTGCATTGATAGATAAAAAGACTTTCTAAAATATTCTTTTCTCGGCAACCAATTGTTAATTTTTTATGGGAATCTTTAGGAACTTCACTAGAATTAGTCTATTTTTTTTTGACTCTCATAACTTGAATTATGTTCTCTCCTACATTGAAATTTTATTATTAAAAAGGCTTCCATTTTGTTTTTTGAGATTTTACCTTTGTTAGCAAGTTCTTTCTATAACTGAAAAAACATCTCCATTCTTAGTGAGCTCAGATCTTCATTTATAATTTTTCTCGCCTTCCAGATAGTATAGTCGCACTTATTTAATTAATTCTATTTTTAAAGGTTTTTTTGAATAGTTAAAATTACTTTTCCTATGATAAAAACATGGTCCCAGTTTTTACTCTCTTCTTTAAATTTCTTTGATTTTCTAGTTCTAGTCAAGCAGGAATTTCTCTCAATTCAAGGATTCACCTGTATGACTTTGGTCGTGTCGGATGCATTTTTGCTTTTTTCGGTTTAAGAATTAAATAACCCTTAACAAGTTTGTGATGCAGTCACCGAGCTGACAAAGCGATGTGGTGTCAGTGATATTTGTGTCTAGTGAGTTGTTATTGTGCACTCTTTTTGTCATGGAAATCTGGCTTTCCACTCATTATTGATTTTTGCTGGTTTATTAAATTTTCCTTTTTGACAGAGTCTCAATAACACTGAGGTTAAGCCTCTTTATGGTTTAATTTTCTTCGTCCGCTAATTAGTGTTCTTGGAACTTCAGTTTCAAACACCAGGTGGATTCTTTTGCAAGACTGTGACGGATAGTAGTCCGAAGTTATTGAGACGGTTGGGTTACGAGGTGAAGCTTCTATATTCCACGTCTATCCAGAGCTCCGCCATTTTAGATGAAGGTCGTTATATCCAAGTTAACTTTAACTTTCTGTGAACGTACATTTTATTTAAAATGAAACTCTACTCTTTTAATCTAATCTTTATTTCATACGACTTAATGGCACTTTAATTTAATTAATGTTATTAAAATTTTATGAGATAGTTATAATATTTAATAAGAAGAAAAAAGCGTTGTTCAGACTTTTTATTGCGTGCTCGTACAGATCTGTAACTCGTCAGAACCCTACCGAGGGGTAAGTTATATAATTCTGTTTTGACTTTCTCAAAGCCAGATTTTTCTTTATTATATATTTGATTTGTTTTTGATATTTATTGCTTTAATTATGTTAATTCTTGGTAAAGTATTTTTCGTATTTTAACTAAAGCTTACTGCAATATTAATATATTAATATATTGATATATTAATAATTTTGTTTTCTAAACTTTATTTTTCAAAATTCTTTCCTGAGATATTCTAACATTTTAGAAATCCTTATTTACACTTAGAAGTTTATCACCTTATTAAATTCACATCAATTTTGTTGTTTGGTTCATTTACTTACATTTCTGCAGTTATACTGTGTATGTTATGTTTATGCGGTATTGTGTAAGTCTTGAAATGTATATATATGCAATTAATTTCTTTGAACTTTTCTCTATGACTTTATTCCATGAATGTTTTCACTTAAAATATTTATTTCGGTCTATGTACTATGTAAATACACATGTAGTAATTTGGATTTCTATTTTATTGAATTTAATTCCAATATATGTTTTACTAGCTTCGTTGTACTTTATTATAGTGTGTATTACCTCCTTATCTCATGCTCAATGTCACCTTCTGAGTTTAGCGGGATAAAACAAAAAGAGTTCTAAATTTAAAGTTTAAATTACGACAGACCTAGTGGGTGCAGTAGGAAACCCTCCCATTATTCACTCGTAGCAATTTCTAATTGTATGATGATGCTGACCTTTTACCCAATGTGTCGAAGACTTTATTGTTGATATTCCTAAAATAGCAAATACCAAAATTGACTCATAACAAAACAGAATAAAGTTATGAATAACAAAAACAATATTCTCTTTTTAAGAAAACAGTTGATTTATCAAAAAGGTTACTTTTGCTTTAAAGTTAATATTTTGGGCTTTCATAGTTCTTGTCTGCGTAGCGTAGACCGATTTCAACATATCTGTAGAGATATATTGAACTTTTTTAATTTATTATAAAATTTCTGCCTTTCTTCTCTCTACTAATTGCTGTACATTGCATGTGGCACTTATAAATCAATTCAACCTGGTACATGATATTCGGGTTGACTTTTAGTTCACAAGTGCATCAAAATTTGTAACACACTTTCTCATTTACCATTTAATTTTTGAAGATTTAACATTAGCATTTACTTTGATGTTTTCAAAATTGGGACAGACTAACTTCTACAGGTCGTGATTATCTAAACGTCGCTGATTACTGCAGTTACTGGTTAGAGCTAGTAAATCATAAAACAGCTCTAGAAATAATAGAAAAATTAAAAATCACATTTTCGACTCATGGAATTCCTTTAACGTTTAACGATAATATGTTTTTCAACATTCGAGAATCTAAAAACATTGCGAAGGCTTGGAATTACTGGTCTTACTGGTCCCAAGTATCCTAGATCTAACCGTCTCACCGAACGGGCAGTTGACATTTGTAAGGATATGAATCCGGAAACAATATTTATTTGGCTTTTTATTAAAACTTTTCCATTAACTGGTGTAAATGAGTCTCCTTCAAAATTAATTACTTATTGTATGTGACTGCATGCAATAAGATTCTCATAGATCAAACTCAAGTTAAAGATGAGATATTAAGATAACCAAGGAGAAAAATAAAATTGTATTATGACAGACAAGCCATAGAAGGTCACAAGGACAACATTTTTGCTGAAAAAGAATAATCATTGAGTTGTTGGTGAAGTTATTAAAGACAGCTGTAGCAGAATCAATAGAAAGAATTCATCCTTTACAAAAGATTCCCCTAATCTATTTTTTCCGCCTATATGATGATGATATTAAGCGTGAATTGAAAATTACATCACGCAATGAAAAAAACAGACAACAATAATTACGGCGATACGTCAATGAGTGTACTGAATGTGAATAACAGCAGTATAAGACTTGTAAACAAAACAATAATGACAGTGACAATTCTTATAAAATTAAACTTGGACGCTTTGCTTTTAGACTTGTTAGATATAAACAATAGTTTTTAAATTATTTATAGGGGGGGAGACGTTGCATGTTTTGTTAGTTATTATTAATGTAATCGAGTAAGTGCATGAACCTATCTGTCCGTTTCTGTATGTATACATATGATATTGTCCTGAAAAAAGGCTTTTAGTTATCCAAGAAGGCAAACAAAGCAGACATTAGTAAATTCTACAAAAGATCAGCAATCGTTAACTGTTATCTTTTAAATTGCACCCTTTCTTGTTCTTCATTTTTGATGGTGTTCTGTGAAGCAAATAAACTGTACGTTAGTATCACGTAGGTGTTGAAGGCAATAATACTAAAAACGTAGGAAAACTCATCCACACAGTCGATTTACAGCAAGGATAAGATGCAATTTGAAAAATAACAGTTGTACATCATATATCTGAAATTTATTATGTTTGCTTCATCTATCGTAAATGTGCTGTATATAGAAGCTGTATTGAGGTACAAATAGGCAAATACTTTTGCCACTTTTATATACCTACAACACTAGAAAAGTTATCTTGGATCGAATTTCTTGAGTATAAACACGTTGATAATGTATCTAGTGGTATAACCACTGAAACACATCAGTACAGCTCTTGGTGTTATAATTCTTTTGTATCTATTGGTAGAGAACAATCTGTATCACAATATACATAACATCGTAGAAGTCTAGATTATCAATTAAATAGATTACTTTGCAGCTTAGCCTATTTACCTTGAGACGTTACCTTCGCTTCTGATTATCATCGCGGTATTATGCTCGCTATTAAAGGTTCTTCAACTAAACCCGCTCCAAACTCTGTGTGTTGAAGCTGGTATGAAATTATTAACGTTAAGGGACGAAAAACTATTTCTGAATTATCACGTAGCGTTTCTAGATTTTTCTTTTATTATTAATATTCAAGGATGCCGTTAGCAATTAAACTAACCACCTTCTTAAGTAATTATAGTAAATGTTATGCTACAGCTAATATTAAAGTTCGCCATTGACGCCTTGAAGCTTCTTTAATTGTTGCATTATTCACACATTATACTCTGTTTTTAGCACTGTCACATCCTCAGCTAAAATAGTTCAGTTCTCTCAAGTCTGTAAATCTGATTGCCATTGCCTAAGAGGCTGATCAACTGTACCTTATCATCCTTATGTAGTCTTGCTTTGCGTTTGATAGTAAAAGTCGACGTCTTGATTAATGTCACTATTACGGGTTCAATATATTCCGTAGCACTCGATAAAAGTCTGAACCCTATTAATATGGCACGTTTGCACAATCCCAAAGTTGAATGCCAAATACCCAGATCGGTTTGAGAAGCTGTTTATAACATTGTATTTCGTTTTGTAGTGGCAGTTGGGAACTTCTTCCTAAAACCAATACATTTCGCAATGTTTTATATTGAGTTCTTCCCGTTTCGTTTTGACCTGAGTCTTCCATCTTATTTGGCATCTAATATCATACCTAGATATTTTGCGAAGTTTGCACAATAATTTGATAATAATAATTGGTGGCTGATTCTTTATGCCTTTATTGGTAAAGTTTTTTCTCTAGTATTGCATTTTCAGTCTGAGAGATATTACAAGTTTAGGGCAGATACCAAATTGGTCCCAAGGTGCTGTTTTGTGGGATTCGACTGTAATTTCCCTGAGTTCTGAATAAGCATGTTCTTACTTTACTCCAAACAGCCTATCAGAAATGTAAGACGTATGAGTGCTACAAATACACTTTTTCTCAAATATATTGGTAATTCTATGTACCTGCTCTATAGTTGGATGCTTACATCTAAATCCAAATCGCTAATCTGGTATTAATTGTTTTTTCCCTATGATGGTTTTGCGCTTTTTAGCTAGGAAGAATTTTAAGGCAGTATTGGTCTATATGATTTAGCCAACTAGTTGCTGTATGTATCAACCTGAAGCAGGCATTAGACAAATAGGTTAGTTTGACTATATCTTTTCAGGGAAGGTGTTTCAGTATTTCTCTTTTGATGAGATTGAATTTATGTTCATGCTGAATTCTTCACTTTTCTGATTGTCAATATTCAATAGCGTACTACGATTCTGACTGCTATTTAAAGATTTCTTCAAAATGATCAGTAAACAGATTTGATTTATTCTGCTCAGGGACCATTAAATTGTCTTATGGGTGGACATTGTATGTCTGACAATGAGACAGAATACTCATTATGGAAAGCAACTAAAAAATGCAAAATATCAGACATGCAATGTCCACCCATAAGACAACCTAATAGTAGCTGAGCAAAAGACAATCGGGAAAAATCAGATTTGTTTACTGATCATTTTGAAAAAATCTTTACATGATAGAATTATAGATATAGACAATCAAGAAAGTAAAGAAATCAGCACGAACATAAATTCCAAGAAAACTCTAGATTTTGACTTCATCAAGGGAGAAATACTGAAACATCTTCCTATAATACAATTATTAATAGATTTTTTTCTAGGCATAATATTTTGCGTTTGAGTGTCTGAGTTTTGTTGTTAAGAATATGCTTATCAGCAGGATGCTGGATTGTTGGAACTGACTTTTGTTTTTTCTTTGATAAGATTTCGTATCTCTACTAAGTAATTGTTGCCACCGTTATACGTGATATTTCTTTACTGTTATTCCAGGCAGTCTCCTGAACAATGTTAGTGGAGTTTTCGGCTTTGTCAAGTTTCTCTTTGGCTTGTAACGGAACGTTTAGATTAATTTAGTTTTGTAGTCCTATATAGAAACTTTATCAATCACTTGATTTATTGGTTCCTTAGTGATTATTTTCTTACTCACAGTATAATTGCTAAATGGTCAAAGCTTATGTCAAAGTCTTCTCTACGTTGATGAAATTTGGTGATATTTCTCTAATTATAAATAAGTAGGATTTTGATAGTGTCTGCAGACCAGTATCTAGGTGAAATCGACGTTAGATTCTGATTGCTTTAGATAATTCTTCTAGTGGTATTGATCTCTACGTTTTTGGCATTAAAATTGTTTCCAACAACAAAACTCTCGCTGAGGTGTTGCAGAAAACTTTTGTAATGATTTTTTTGAAAGTTATATTACAGCTCCTGCTAGGAGTTTTTGTTTATTTCCAATACAGTCAATTATATTACATCACTCTGGAAGTACTGTTTCTCGTAATGATCAAAACTGTTTCTAATGATAACAGCATTTCTACTTCTAATCTTGTTATACTCGCGTGTGTTACGTAATTAACATTATGGTTTCTCATCTTTAGATAAGATTGCTTAGTTATGCATGTCTTCGATATAAAGCGTCTATCAATATTTTGTGCGTCAAGAAATACTTGAATACGGTCAAGTACACCGTTGGGATTTTAGGCAGCTATTTTTATATCGTTTTTGTTTACAATTAGTTCGTTTTGTGAGCGTCCACTCTATGATTTCTATTTTTCAATGGGGTCATTCTTGCTGAAAGGTTGTCCAAGATTTTTTGCATTGATTGTAGCATTTGCATGAGGGTAAGCTCCGTTTCAGGCTTTTTTGCTGACTCTGGTTTTTATCCATTTATTTAATTGCATTGCTACTATATGACTTTGTGGTTGTAGGCATGTAGGGCGCAAATATTTCTGGTTGTAATGCTGACTCCACTTCACAGCTGTGATAATTCTCTGTGTCCTCCTTTCCGCAATTACGGCATTTTGGTTTTGCACAGTTATTTGGAAGATGATTTTCTGCACATTTAATATAATTTGGCCGCCTTGTACAAAATTTCTAAATATGATCTCTGACATCTCTTACATTTTGTTTCTATTTTAATTTTCATATTGCACAAATATTCTATTTTTGTTATATCTTCTTAAACGTTAACAGAAATACCGGCAGCTGCATAATTTTTACTTTTCCATTATTGTCAGTAGTTTCTTTGTATTTATATTTACTATTTTATAATTTTAAATCTTTTCTGTATTAATTCGTGTAAAGCTTCCCTTGGTTGACACGACGACGCCGACGCGACGTATGTAGATGCTTTTTGTTCTCATAGGAATGCTATTGTACTTTTTTTTTCATTCGCTTCATTTAGTTATCAGCATCAAATTTATTCTAGACGTTGTTCAGTCTTGGAGTAAAACAAACTGTCTGGGAGTTATTAAACTCAGTTTTTTATACAAAACTTCTGCATACGTTTTTGGAAAAACCTTATCCGGTTTTTTTCTGTTTTTAAATCATAAATATCTTGACAATATACGTCAATAAACAAAAGTGTCATTAAAGACTGATACAGAAAAAAGCTGATGATGCAGTTAAAAGTTATTCTGAATGTTATTATGTTTACTTTAAAATTATTATGGTAATATAAATATTCAATTTGCATTGGTTTTCCAGTAGTTTTTCAGGCGTTATACATAATAAAGATTATAAATCTTTAGTTAAAAAATTGTTTAACATTTTAGAAGTTCACTTTTAGGTATTTTTATTGTATTATACGAACGTTATTTATTAGTTATTGTATTTCTTTTATTTTGTATAAAAAATTCTTTTAGAAAAATTACAATCATTGAAAAAAATTCTAAATCTATTGTTCAATCCATACTGAATAAATAAAAACTAAGGATTACACTTGTACAATTAAAATAACTCAATATTTTTTTTTGTAAATAATGAGAACATCGAATAGTTTATTTGTGTTAAATCGCGGTGTGAATTAAAACTGCCAAAACATGTTTTTGCAAAATAATAAAAAGTATAATATCATAATAAATTAAAGAATACTAGTCGTTTTTGTACTATTTGAGACACGTGGATTACTAAAACTATAGTTGAAATAGTTATTTATTCTAAGAGTGTTTTCGGCATTTAAATATTAATGTTAATGTCAATAAGTAACTATGCAAATGCGACCAAAACAGGAATGCAATACAACGTTTTATCCACAACAGTGGAATAAACTAACTTTATTCTACTAGTGGATACAATGTCAGTTAAAACAGTTCATACGTGTGGATAAAAATCCAATTATAAGTTGATTGTGGATAAAAATATATTAAAGCTCTTGGTGGTTGTGAACCTGGGAGTTGCCTCGGCTCACAAACTCCACATTCGGGCTTTAAATACGCTCTTAATACATATCATACTATTAGAATATAATTATTTCAAGAATATTTAAAAAAATTTGCAGGACCGCAATCGCTATTGTGATTAGTGTGACGCAATTTGATACGAACTCCCTCCCAGCCCCTTTATTTTGTATTTTATGCTTCTGTTATTCAAAAATTTGAAATTTGAAAATGTTAACCTACAATTTTGAAAATTTTAAATCATGTAGCGTCAATAGCACTACTAATATTGTAAATAAATCATTTGAAAGCACTAAATAATCGAAACATAAATTATGAAATTTCCCTAGCAATTTAATGGTAATTGTAAATAAATTGTTTTTAAAATTTTGTGAATAATTAGTACTATTTTAACATAATTTGTCAGTGATATTTATAGAATTGGCTGTGAACATAGGATTTAAGTTTATATTAAATACTCTTGTTTGGGTGTTTTTTTATTTTCTTTACCTGGCAAACCCCGGACATATCAATTGACGTCACACGTCTTAATGACTTTTTAAGACTTATTATTTATTAGGTGTTAATGCTTTCAAGAGTTATTTTAGTATTTTGTAAACAACTTTTTGACGCTTGACTAAATGGCTCTCATTAATTCATACTGCAATTTAATATTAATCATTTATTAAATTTTTATTTTATGTATCTTACATTAGGGTGGGCCGAAAAAACAAAAATTTTTTTTTCAAGTCGTAATACCGCGGAAAAGTTGCGAATTGGGGAAACTAAAAAGGGGTAGAAAAAAAAATAAAATCGGGTTATATCTTCCGGTCGCGCATGTACTCTAAGTTTGCCAAAATTTGGAAAAATTCACATTTTTACGATAATTTTTAACATTTTTAAATTAGCTTCTTCGCGATTGTAATAGCTTAAATTCTTATGTATTAGAACCACAGAAAAGAATGTTTAAATATTACTTAAATCTGTCAACATCTTCCGGTCGCGCATTGCCTTCAAGGTTAATGAAATTTTGAAAAAAAATACAAATAAAGGTAGATCACAGTTCAAGGAAAAGATTTCCACTTCAAGGGCTCTATTTGGATGGGAGGAAGGACGACACGTTAGTAGTAGATCGAGCTCATTTGAAAAGGCTCCGTAGAGCAAAAAAGGATGAGCATTACTCGCTAATTCAAGAACCTGGTTCAGTCTACATCGGCCATGTTACTTCAACTTCTGGAAGTTCTGAATATATTGTCACTTTATCTGTCTGGTCGGGGTATTTCTCTTGAAAAATTAATTGTCATAAGGAAAACAACAAAGAAATCTATAACATCAAAGAACTTGTCAACTGCAAGATAACCGTAGAACCGCCTAAAAAAATAATAGTATTCCCCAATGTACTAACTGTCAGCAGCTTGGACACACAAAAAACTTCTGCAGCAGAGAAGCAAGATGTGTCAAGTGTGCTGGTAAACACCATACAAGAGAATGCAAGAAACAACGTAATAGTGTAGCAACATGTGCACTTTGCAATGAGAAAGGACACACAGCCAACTATAAAGGATGCGCAGTGTATCAAAAGAAAAGGAAAGAACTGCAGTCAAAAAAAACTACAGCGGTACAACGGTTGCAGCAAGTAACTAACAAGCCACACAAGCCTGTAACGCCACATACCATGGTACACAACGAACCACAAGAACCAGTAAAGCCTTCAACCTCTGGAACCTACGCTAATGCCACCAAAAAGTCCAACGACAAACAAACTGAAGCAAAAAAACAAAAACCTGCAAGTGACGAGCCTACCATCAGCGACATGATGAAAATGCTCACCGAATTTCAGACTGAAATGAGAAAGAATTTTAGTCAGTTATCCAAGAAGGTGGAAAACTTGGAGATAACCAAAATACCCCAAACTAAGTCAAGCAGAAACAAACATGAATAATCCGTTCCTGCGCATTATAACGTGAAATGCAAATGGGCTCAATCAAAGAGTCCAAGAACTAGAAATCTATCTGCGAACAAACAATATAGACATAGCTCTCATTTCTGAGACACATTTTTCAAACAAAAATTTTATCAAAATACGTGGCTATGACTCCTACTGGACTACACACCCAAGTGGACGGGCTAGAGGAGGTACCGCGATCATAATCAAAGAAAATATTCAACATTATGAACGAGAACACATTCGCGAACCTTACATTCAAGCGACTGTCATCACAATCCAACGAAATGGAGCTGACCTTAACATTGCTGCAGCATATTGTCCACCTGGACATACCCCAGCAAGAAATGACTTCATCGACATCTTTAATTCTCTCGGTCCGAGCTTTATTATCGGTGGCGACTACAATATCAAACATACAGCATGGGGATCAAGATTAATATCACCTGGAAAAGGTAGAGAATTATTAAGTGCTATTAACCAACTAAATTGTGATCATCATTCCTCACGCAGACCGACCTACTGGCCTACAGATGTGAGAAAGACACCTGATCTATTAGACTTCTTTATATCAAAGGGAATTGGATCAAATTATATTGAAGTAGAAGGCAGTGATGATCTAACATCAGATCATACCCCAGTCCTTCTATGCCTCAATGCAAATATTATCAAAAAGAAAAGAAAAACTAATCTCACAAATAAGTATACAGATTGGGACATTTTCAGAGATAAACTGGAAGAGATAATCAATTTAAAAGTAAACTTGAAATCTAAAAAGGACCTAGAATGGCAATCTAGGAATTTTATTGAGAATATCAAAACAGCAGCAAGACAAACTACCCCTGAAGCAAAAGAAACTCCCATATGTGAAATAAAATATCCTGCTAGTATTAGGGAACAAATTAAAGAAAGAAGGAGAGCCAGAAGGATATGGCACACTACCCGAAATCCTACTCATAAAACAGAATTCAACAGAATAAGCAATCAAGTCAGAGAAATGATTAATACATACAAACAAAATTGCCTTGACGAGTGCTTAAATAACCTCGGACCGGAAGTGGACAAGGAATACTCATTGTGGAAAGCGACAAAAAGATACAAAAGGCTCGTTACTCGTGTCCCTCCCATAAGAGACACTCAAGGTAACTGGCTACGAAAAAACGGTGAAAAAGCTGAATTGTTTGCGCAACATCTAGCAAATACATTCCAACCACACGAAATACAGTCTGATATCCAAACTATACCAACTTATCAACCAGAAATAGCATTCAAATTGTTCACACCAATAGAAATAGCAAAAGAAATAGATCAAAATCTCAATCCAAAAAAGGCACCAGGGATCGACGAAATATCACCTGGGGTGTTCAAAGAACTGCCAAGGAAGGCCATTATCATGCTTACATATCTCTTCAATGCCTGCTTACGCTTGGAATACGTTCCTGAGTGCTTCAAGATGGCACAGATAATCATGTTAAAAAAGCCAAATAAGCCAGACGAGGAAGTTGGATCGTATAGACCGATTTCACTTCTTCCAACAATCTCAAAACTATTCGAGAAACTATTTTTAAAGCGGCTTAAGCCTTTAATAAACATCCCGGACTTCCAGTTCGGATTCCGAAATAAACACTCAGCTATCGATCAAGTACATCGAGTCATCAAAGTCATTGAACGAGCTTTTGAAGAAGGGAAATATTGCTCTGCAGTATTCCTTGATGTGTCGCAGGCGTTTGATAGAGTGTGGCACAAAGGTTTAATCCTCAAGATGAGTAAAATGCTACCCAAAAATTACCGCAGATTGCTAGAATCATACTTAGCTAATCGGCAATTTCGAGTGATGCACGAGGATGCCAAGTCAAAATTTTATCCAATAAAAGCAGGCGTACCGCAGGGAAGTGTGTTGGGACCCCTTTTGTACCTGCTATATACTGCCGATATTCCAACATCAGATGAGACATTCACCGGAACCTTTGCAGATGATACCGTAATCATGGCGGTAAATGAATCACAATCAATAGCAGTTGAGAAAACTCAACGCACACTGAACAAAATCAACAGATGGACAAAAGACTGGAAAATCAAGCTTAACGAGCTGAAATCAGTCCACGTCACATATACGCTGCGGCGAAGAAATTGCAGTCTAAGAACATATCTCAACAAGGTACCAATCCCTCAAGCAGAATCAGCAAAATATCTTGGGCTTCATTTAGATTCAAGATTAAACTGGAAACACCATCTAAGAAAAAAAGCTGAACAAATTCGCATTAAACAACGACAAATGTATTGGCTGGTTGGACATTATTCTAAAATGAATCTTCATTGTAAAAGAACTATTTATCTATCTATATTCAAACCGATATGGATGTATGGGATACAACTTTGGGGTTGTGCACATAAATCTAATCCAGATATAATACAAAAATGTCAAAACAAATTCCTGAGGATGATCACCAACGCGTATCGATACGTAACCAATAACGAAATACATAACGACCTCAATATACCCACGATAGAGGAAGTCATCAAGGAACGAGGCAATAAACATGAGATTAAACTTCTCAATCATCCAAACGTGGAAGCAATTCAATTATTGGACACAACCAATGAAAGAAGAAGACTGAAGCGAACAAAACCGCATGAATTATGTAGATAAAAGACGTAAAGAGTACTATTGGCAACTAAGCACTGGTTTAGTATTTCCACACAAGTCTTGTTTAATATAAACACAATTCATCTGTACTAATAAATTAATTATATTAAGATTGTAGTAGTCATACCTGAATAAAGGTGTTTTTTACAAAAAAAAAATAGGGTGCGGTCGCACTGAGTTAATACAGATTGGAAAAACGGCCTGATTCGCCAAATCGAAATACATTTGGGAAAACCGTTATAATAGGCAGTTCGCCTTCTCCATTTTAATAAACTGCCATTCCGGCATATGTTTCAATACCTAGACGGTAAATCAATGGGTCCGAAATCTTTGAGAGAGCCAATCGGTGAAAAGCTAAGTGGCTGCGAAAAATGTCCAAAAGTATTGGCTATCAGATCCCCATAATAGACAGCAGTAGACTAAGTAAGGATCAGCAATATCTACTCGATATTTCCATGGCAATAAAGTCAGGAAACTGTAAAGAGGATTTGGTTGTACGAGACCCTGGTCTCTTTTGTTACACTCGAGGTGGTTGACAACAGCAAATAGAACCCTCAGATTGTACTTAAGTGAAGAAAGTCCCACGCCTGAATTTCATGAAATAGTTGTAGTTATTCTGAAGTCTTACATGCCAATGCGGTTTGGTTTTAAAACAAGTAAATACTTTACAGACGGACCAAAACTTATGTACCAATCAATACAATCTTCAAGGTACCTGCCTGAAGATCTACGTAATATTGTCGACCCTGTGATAGAACGAAATGGCTTTTTTTCGCTCATCTAGAACATTTGATGTTAGCCATGACACAAGATAATACAAAACACATAAGAGAGCTTGGACTTCAACGAATTCTAAAAGCGAGATAGTTAGATCAAAAGAGAACAACTATCAGTACATTCATGTCACCAAAACTCAATTTCAAGGCTCAACACTACTCGGAAATAATTAACTAGATGGACTGTGATTTATCTTCGCTCCCATTATTAAAAATATCAGTGACGATGAATTTAAATCACATATTCAAAGTGACACAGTCCCTTATTGGGATATAACATTCAAAACATTTCCAGTTCACACACAGGCAGTTGAACGATCTTTGAAACTCGTGACAGAAGCCTTAGAAAAAGCGGCGCTGAGTCTAGGGATGGTTTTATCAGAACGACTCTGCTGTCAAGGTCAACCATGCCTAACCTTGCCCATAAATCGGATTTCAAAGTACTTTCAGCTAAGAATGAGTAAAAACGGAGATGCTCATTTGTTCAACATGAGTTTCTTGAACTTACGACTCTTCACACACAAACCTACCGTTGTCAATAAAAAAATGTGTTTATAAATATTACTAATGGTCTAAAATAATTTGCTTTTAAACATTTAACCTTGTATTCAATAAAGAAAACCAAAAAAAGAACAACTCAAGACTGACGACTGGTAAACTTGGAATCAAGAACAATCTAGATTCTCTTTATTCTTTTTATTTTTTGTAAAAGTTAAGATTTTTTTTAATTCAAATATTATGTCCAACAGACTGCAGTTTACAATTTCTTTGTATAGTAAGTAGCTTAGAAAAGATAATCCAGGTTAGGTATAAATTTCTTATTTCTAACCCAGACACACTTAGACTGAAGATGCGACATTTAAAAAACTGTGCAAATGGTTACAAAAATTTATATCAGAAAAAGAAGTAAAACCCTAAAGAAATCAAATTTTACTTTAGTATTGCAATTTTCCCGTAATTACATAATTAATTCTAAATTTCATTTTTAAACCATTTTTAAAAGCAAAATAATCTTTCGTTAATTTCTATATTTTTATAGATAATAGAAGTTCCCCTAGACATTTATTATGCTTTTCGTGAAAACCTATTTCACAGCTTGGTGTGATTTCACAAAGATCACTTACTATATCACCGTAGTTTTCTACTTTGTGGTTTCCAAGAAAAAAAGAAGAAACATTTTTGAAAAACAACCAGGTTGCTTTTTAAACTCGATTTAACTGTTTTTGAAATTGTTCATCGTTCATCGCTGATCTTATTTGCGGCTCTATAAATTTTTCAATTTTGCATCACTAACTTTTGGAAGCTTAGATTTCAAATGCGTAAATACAGCAGAATCTGTATCAACTGCTTTTACAAATTGTTTCATCAATCCTACCTTAAGATGCAGTGGAGGTAAATATACTTCTCTAGGATTCACTAAAGGTACATTTAACACATTCTTTTGTCCAAGAACGGAGATTCACGTTTAGGCCATTGCTTTCTAATACAATGAGACTTCCTATTCCTGCTATTCCATTCACATAAGAAACAGTTATTGCCATAACGCAAAAGAACTAACTTTTGATGAGTCTATGAACAATCCCCACTCATTTGCCTGGTGTTCATTGATATCCAAAGGCCTCCATAAGAGAACAAACATTATTACAAAACACTACGTCTTTTTCTTCAGAGAAGTAGTTTTTTAAATCACCCTCGCGGCTACGAAACTTGCATATTCTCACGTTTTCGTGAAGTAGATTCCATCCTTTGAACCTCGAATTGCTATTTAGACAAATTTAAATCCCGGATAAAGTCGTTTAAATCTTTTTGTGATGAAAAGTGAGGTTGTGATAAACTTGCTTTGAAAGTGGGATCGTTTCTCAAATTGCTGTAGGGGAGGTAGGGGAGCATTGGGCACTTTTGTACATAAGTGGTAAAATAGAACTATCATTTTGTTACAGAATCAAATTTTTATCTCTGATATCAGTAGCACACATATTTGACTTAAATTATTGCAAAGAACGGTTTTCTAACTATAATCAATCTCAAAGTTACAAGAGAATTTCTGAACCCTATCACAAGTGCCCAATCCTCCCAATGGTCGGGTGGTTTGGGCACTTCTATGGGAGCTTCAATATTATATAATATAACTATTAAATCTTGCTATGCACAATCAATCTCTTACACATAAACAACATACAATAACATCAGTCTCTTACAGTAAACTTCAAAGAAAATAACAAAAATAAAGATTGTCAAAAATTAGCATTATTACTTAACATTATGACTTATTTAAGATTCGGTATGACCCAGATGGGCTTAGCTAACGTATATTTTAATCTCCCACGTTTAGTCCATGTAGGTGGTACCAGCAATTTGGTTTTAATGTCATTCAATGGGACGCTTGATATATCTTCAATATCAGGATATATAAATGTATTTCGTATCTTACTCATAGGCATAAATTTAATAATCTCATAGAGTTACTAACTTCTTCAATTCGCCCAACATAGTGATTGACATTTTTTTTGGTATCAAATTTGACTAGCACAAAATCGTTGTTTTGAAAATTCCTGTCCAAAACAATAACATCATCTCCATCAAAATCTTCTCAAACCAAAGTTTGATCAGAAAGAAAATCATTTTCTATATCGTCGTTTCTGTTTTTCTCTCCTTTGAGCATAAATGGTTTGAAATTCATCCGTGAAAAAATAAAGTAAGGTGGTATAGAGTTTCCTATAGCATTTATCCCACAACACACCGTGACAAGCAAACCTCTTTCTGCAGATGTTGCTTGTCCAACTTGTTTGGTTCCTGTAGGAGCAATCACTTTTTGAGCTCGCTGAACAGTAGACAATCCTGCCTCATCAATATTATAAATTGCTTCCGGACTAAACTGATATCACTCGTATACTGTTTTAAGATTTTCAAAAAAGTCTCCAACATTCTTTTTATTAAAGCTTGTAGCCCATGATAGACTTGTAGCTTTTGGTGTCCGTATCGATAGCTGTGGTCGACGATTGAGAAAGCCTCTTAGCCAGTCTTTTGATGCAATTTTATTTTTAGTCCAATTTTCTGGTACGTTTTTCTGTATTGCACAAGCATAGTCGAAAACCAATTGACGCGCTTGGACTTTTGAAAATACATAATTTAGTTTTGAAGATGTTGTGAGATACTCTGACATCTCTTTTTCTTCATCACTGGTGAAGATTTGATTGGATATGAATTTAGATAAAACGTCTTTGACGACGCCATTCTGTTTTAAATATCGTTGAAGGTTAGCTCTAGCTATATCACTATTTACATGCAGTAGTTTTAATTTTCCTTTCTTTCGAAACTTTCTCTATGGCACGCAAGATAATGTCTTTAGGGATTTCGCGTCGCTTATTCTTCTTTTTGAATGCAAATGGCATTTTCCTATAATTGAACGATTAAAAGAATCAGTAAAGCAGATAACACAAAACCAGCGGTGTTGACAGTTACTAAACTAAACTACCATAGTACACAAAATTAAATATCTTCTATAAATCTCAATTTACGAGGTGGTGCCCGAACCGCCCGACTGCTCAATACTTCCCTACCTCCCCTATGCTTCTTCTTCAGTGTGAGTAAGGTCGGAATTAGAGTTGTCACTTACGGTTAATACAGGAAGGTCTTCGCTGTGTAAGACGGGCCTCATTGCAGAGGGTATTTAATTGTATATTTTGTTTTAGATGTGATTCCTTTATTCATTCTTAAATGGTAAGTATTTCGGTCCCATCCAAATCATAGGAACGTCAAATGAAATATGATGTGTTCCATTTTTCCAACCAGTAAGAAGTCTAACACAAAATAAACAGTATATATGTGGTGTCTAGTTCCTTTCGAGATCACCAACTTTACTACCCGAAATAAAGCTCAATACTTTTTTACAAGTGGCATAAAAAATTGTCTCTGACTCTTGAACGTCTGTTCACCTCACACAACAAAAATTGTCAAGATGATTTTTACATTTTCTTGGCATACTGGAAAATTTATAGCAACTAATAGAATTAATAAAATAAGAGAAACAAGCAAAATACTTTAGATGAACAGAAGAACAAACACTAGTGCTAACAGACTCACTGCCAATTTAGTACTGTCTTTACTTACAAAAGATGCAATATCTAAACAAGTCTGAACATGATGAACATGAATATTGTTGTTTCGTCTTGTAACATAACAGAAGACTCATTCCTCTGATCACATACTAATGGCAAACCATAAAAAAATCGCAAGAACCGCTACAATTAAAAGAATAAAAAGGTTCGTGTAAAAGAAAAACTGTGCCTAATGGAAAAATTCTAACAAGATATTTGAATTCAGGAAGAGTCAATATTAAATGTTCTTGTGAAAAAGATCGTGTTGACTAATGATTTTTAGTCAGCAACGATACTTATACGTACAATGATAACCTGCTCAATGGAGATGCAAACCTAACAAATAGTCAGAATGTCGGAGAGTACCCAAGAGCTGGAGTTATTTTAAGTAAAAAAATGTTATGAGTTATCTATAGCATTAAGTTCTATAGAACAAAAACTATCAGATAAGTTGACTTTCAGCCGATATTTTTAAATCCATGCTATTTATCCTGTTGCATAGGCGTCAACTTCTGTGAGTGCACATGTAACGCACTAGTAGGTACAATGTACTCATATGTATGAAGCAAAACTACTCAAAAGTCAATTTATTGAATTTGTTTATCCTCATATGGTTACGAAAATGTAGTGCTACAAGTTATAAAATACACGGTGTTTCAAGAGAAAGAGTTCGATTTAATAAGCTGAACTAAATCGAAAAGCAAGAGCAACAAAACTTCTATACGGCCTTCGTTATCGAGTTATCTGCAGAAAAACTACATTAGAAACAGTTTTTAAGAAATAATTAGTCTCAAAAATTCACAAAAAGAAAAAAATTCAAAGAATTAATGTCAGATGACTTAAAAGGCCAAGGTATTGGTGTCTCTGTACCTACCTTCTACGAGTTGCATCTCTCTTCAAATCATCTACAAAAATCAAACTGTTGCCCTCTATCACTATCATCGCAATTAGATGGTAAAGCATAACATGTCTCTTTGGCTGCAGTACATTTGGATGTAGTAGACACGTTCCAGGATTATATATATAATGTTAGCTCTACAGGCCTAGCAGGCCCATGGCTTGGTTCACGATTTTTCTCCATTTGTTTCTGTTCCCCGTCTTTTCTTCCCACTGGGTTAAATTTGTTTCTCTAGTATCTCTTCTTTCCATCTTAATTTTTGTCTTTCACGTTTCTTTTTACCACCCACCCTGCTTCCAAACACTTTCTTCGTTGTGCGATTTGAGTGCATTCTCATTATATGCCCCAAACATCTCAATCTCTGCGCTTTTACTACCCCTATAATGTTAGGTTCACCATATAACTCTGCTAACTCATGATTCGTTTTCCTTATCCATCCGCTTTCCACTTTTTTCCTCAGCACTTTTCTTTTCCACACACACTATTGGCCTTATGGCCCATTTATACATGCGCACCTTAAGCCCTTTTGATATTTATTTCCAAGCATTCTGTTTAATGCACCAACACATCAATTACCTGTCATTAACCTTTCGTTTAGTTCTTCTTATATCCCTGGTTTTCTAGTAAAAACTGTTCCCAAATATTTGAACGACTCGACTTCATCAAAGTTATACTGCTTTCTGCCTTCTATTGTTATTTCAATTTTTTTATTTCTTTCAAACTCATGATCTGTACATGCCACAAATTTTGTATTGTCTTTATTTATTTCTAAACCCATCTTTATTGCTTCAAGTGCCAGCCTAGCAAACACTATCTGAAGTTCTTGCCTGCTTCTTGTTAAAATAACTAAGTCATCTGCAAAAGCCAGACATTGGTAGCACTTGTGGTATATTATACCGGATCTGTTTATATTAGCTTCCCTTGCTACCTTTTCCAAAGCGACATAAACAAGACCGGTGACAATGGATCTCCTTGTCTGAGCCCCTCCTTCACTGTTAACTTTTCTGGTGTTACACCCTGTACTTTCACACTATTAACGGTCTCAGTTAAGGTTTAGTAATTTAGTTCTTTTTGTATCCTTGGTTTTGTAGTAAAAACCGTTCCCAAATATCTGAACGACTCGACTTCATCAAAGTTATACTTCTTTCCGCCTTCTATTGTTATTTCAATTTATTTATTTCTTTCAAACTCATGATCTGTACATGCTATAAATTTTGTCTTGTCTTGATTTATCTCTAAACCCATCTTTGTGGCTTCAAGTGCCAGCCTAGCAAACACATTCTGAAGTTGTTGCCTACTTCTTGTTAAAATAACTAAGTCATCTGCAAAAGCCAGACATTGGTGGCGCTTGTGGTATATTATGCCGGATCTATTTATATTGGCTTGCCTTGGTACCTCTTCCAAAGCGACATTGAACAAGACCGGAGACAATGGATCTCCTTGTCTGAAACCCTCCTTCACTGTTAACTTTTCTGGTGTTACACCCTGTACTTTCACACTATTAACGGTCTCAGTTAAGGTTTAGTAATTTAGTTCTTTTTGTATCCTTGGTTTTGTAGTAAAAACCGTTCCCAAATATTTGAACGACTCGACTTCATCAAAGTTATACTGCTTTCTGCCTTCTATTGTTATTTCAATTACTTTATTTCTTTTAAACTCATGATCTGTCTATGCCGTATATTTTGTCTTATCTTGATTTATCTCTAAACCCATCTTTGTGGCTTCAAGTGCCAGCCTAGCAAACACATTTTGAAGTTCTTGCCTACTTCTTGTTAAAATAACTAAGTCATCTGCAAAAGCCAGACATTGGTGGCGCTTGTGGTGTATCTATTTATATTGGCTTGCTTTACTACCTCTTCCAAAGCGACATAGAACAAGACCAGAGACAATGGATCTCCTTGTCTGAAACCCTCCTTCACTGGTGTTACACCCTGTACTTTTATACTATTAACGGTCTCAGTTAAGGTTTAGTAATAATAATAATAATAACTGCCATCATGTCAGACCTATATTACCTGGGGTTGGAATTAATAGAGACCATTCCGTCGGAATATTCTGAAAACTCCTATCTGTGGCAAATTGGTTTGCAATGGAATGTTACGAGTGCTGATTGTAGATTCTTGCTGGGGGATGTAAAAAATTTGTTTTTTGTTAAGCAACTGTAAATCTTTTTCGACGCCCCAAAGTTGTTTCTTGCGGATTTAATTTTTTACCTTTGAGAAGTCTTTGTCCATCTTATAGCTTTTGCAATAGGAAGAGTACACCTTGAAAACTTGAAAACGTTCCATAACAGAGAAGGGCACTATAAAAGCATGTCTGATATTGAATCACTAGTTACTTACATCTGTCGGTTGATTATCTATACATTCTCGATTATAGGAATAAATTCTTTCAATTTCAAATGGTAAGAATTTGACAATGACTGCGATTCTTTGAAAACTAGGCAATAATGAAATACGCAGTTGTCTTACTCCGAACACAGGTTTGAATTTAGGCAGGCAGGTAAATTTCAGTACATAGCTAAGATCTTGAAAACTTGAATAAACGTTGAGAAATTACTGTTTTTCCCATAACTCTGTAATGAAGGTCAATCTCACATTTTGTCCCTCTTGGTTTTTGATTTATTTTCCTAATATTTTCCTACATCTTTATTTATATCTTCTGTAAGTAGATGGTCTTTTGCACTGGAGTGCAACTCTAATTCTTATTTGAAAAAGGAACGCAACAACAAACGATTTAGTACATTTTTGAAATTAGATGGAGGTTTTTGGGTATTGACAATTATGCAAGGAACACTGATACGATTCTTGTTTCCGATTCTTCTATTCATAATTGGAAATTGAAGATAACACTAGTTAATGGACCAAGCCATTGAAATGCTGCTGATAGATTTTTAGTCAAAAACGAATTTAGTTAGTAATACTAAAACATTGACCAATTCTCTAACAATTTAAGACATTGACATTATTAAATTAATAAACTGTGCTGTTTACATTTCTTATGGAGTCTTATTTTGCGCTGATATGTTTGTTCTGTTTCAGCAACAAGGATAAAATTTCTTTCGGCAATTTAAAGGTAAGATATCACGTTTCGAATTTTCTCTTTTATTTGAATATTTAAGCAATATTGGAAAAATCGTTTAAGAAAAGACCTATATAAAAAGGGGAATTGACAAAACAATGGTGATGTTAGTTATCTTTATGGAGGTCAAGTAAGATTTATTCGTTGTAAATTGCCTTGAGTGGAAGAAATTTGATAAGTAGGACAGAGACATAAATGGTTGTTCTACAGTTTAATTATTGCAAAATTTAAGGTGATAATTGATAAGTATTTTTTGAAACCAGTTTGCTGAAATAGTACGAGAATTAACCAAATTATATTGTTTCTGTTAATGTAAGTAATTGCTGCCAAAATTACTTAATAGGGTATATCAAATATATTTTTTGTTAATTTACTTTACAAATTATGACATTAAAAAGTAATAAGTCTGTGTATTTCATTAGAGAATAATTCACTTCTAGATTTGTCTTATTTTGTTTCATCTTATATTGTCATATTGTGTAAAGATGTCGGCTATTGTGCAAATCTTAAAAATCCATTAAACTATATTATATACTACCTATTTAAACAATACGTCAGATTTATATCCTTGGCACTATTATAAAGCGTCAAAGTTCAGATTTTACGGGTAGCATAACGTAATATTTTTTATTTCTGTTTTTCTGCGCAGTTCTAGCATCATTTTCCCATACTAAACCTTAAAATTAATAAATATGAACACATTCGAACCGGAAAAACTATGCGTACGATCATGTCAAGCCTAAATCTTGCTAAAAGATGTTGAAATAATAATATCACACTATCTTAGTTAACTTTCAGTATTTCACAACAAGAAATTAATTTGTAAAATTTTCTCCATTGATTTTTTTAATTTTATTACACAGAATTATTTATGCTAACCCATTTTGTTGCCTTGTTCGCTTTAAAATTAGTCTTAGGTAAAATACCTATTTAATATTTAATAAAACAACAGTTGTGTACCGAGATCATTCAGTTGTTTAACATTTTTATAATAAATTATATAATTTGTGTTCTATGGATTTACAACGTAACATCTTAAATAAAAAATTACCAAACAACAATTAAAACTGCAGAGTCGCTTTACACAATGGAAGAAGAGAAAAAATTAAAGTGTACTATAAAAAAATGAAAATAAATTACAAAATACTAGATTATAAATTAATTATTTCATGCGCTGATTGCTAAGTTAAGTGTTGAGAGACAAAAGCATGACCAATTTCTGTAAAAGTAGGCTTACTCTGTTATATAAGAAAGTAGTATTAAATCCAGTCTTATAACATATAACATAATCTGTGCAAATTAAGTCAAGGTCGGATTATCCAAAAGTTCTTTCACTTCTGGCAGTGAATTTCTCTTCATGCTGTTATCTTATATTTAATACTATTTATGTATGTGATTTATACAGCGTGATTCAAATGCTTCTACGCCTATGATTTTATTCTAAATTATATAACTCAACATGCTGTTTTTTAGAAGTAATTAAATTAATTATTTAGAATTAAAGCAAATAAAATAATAAATATAGCGAAATTCTTCAACGTGTTATGTCAGCATGAAAATAAATGTGAATATGATCTACATAGAAAATGTAGAATCCTTTCGGTAACTAACATTTGGGATTATACGGGGGTCATGTTACAATTCTTGGATTACAGGAAAACGATATATGTTAGGATCATAAAACATTTTTGAAAAATTATTCGAAGACGTGCTTAAAGGCATTCGTTTCAGGAATGGGTGCCTAATATCCTGTAAGAGCGAAATCAATGGCATCTTTGAAGGAAGAATAATGACCAAAAATATGTTGTCAAAGATTAGGAAAATTGTAATCATTTTGGCGTTATTATTTGCTGAAAACTTGACGAAGTGTTGCGATAGTGAAGCAGTAAATTCCAGATTCATTTACTGAAACACTTTTGGCAAATATTTTTGTGTATACCAATTGGTTGTTGCAGTCTTCTGTTGTTATAGTTGCTAATTCTTTAAAGCAAATATTTAATATACGGCCTACCTGTAACACTAAAGATAGCTAAAGCGTAATTCAACCAATCTTTTTCATATGCAACTCTCCATGAAGAATCTCGTGTATAGCTGCGAGTCCTATGCTAAGAGCAGTTTCTATTTGAAAAATACATCGATTGTTATTATTTTCTGGGATTATTACCGTCAAATGCCTGTCTGTGTGTTCTTTATCATGCAGAAAATTGCAGAATTTTCAAACTACCCAAATACAGTAGTTCGAGGCGGTACTTGACTAAAGCTTATTGTAAACAATATATGAACTTTTTTTGAGTTAGTGCAGCAATGAATTAATCGATCATAATTGTGGCTTTCTCTGTCTGTGTTATAATAAAGAAGAAAAGTACAGGATGTTTTAGCCTGGTCGGCAAATCCGCCCAAAATGTAAAACAGGTCTCCAGACGCAACGGCAACCACGGAAGCTGCAATAGAGCAGGAAGTTAGAGCGATTACTATAACTATAATTAGGCATTTTGGCCTTAAGAGGAAAACATTTTGAGAGAGAACGTTAAGCAAAAGTCGCTAAATGTCATCAAAAGGAAACGACTCAATCTCCGTTGGTGCAAAATCGACCTTAAAGAGTGTCCTCATTCGTGCTATAAGCGCACTGCAATCCACCTCTGCTACAATGAACTATATGTCGTCCTCATATAACACCTTTAACTAATATTTCTTTTCTAATTTAAAGACCAACTTGATCCTATGGTATTTTTGCATACCTGAATTATTTAAAATAAATAGAGTTGCTGTGTTCGTAATGCTTGATGCTTTATTGGACAGTAAGTAAACGGATGATGCAAGGTGGGGTCTCGGTTACTACCTAGAAAAACGACTCCAAATGTTACAATTTATCTTGATACGTCTAAATATGTAACTTTTTTCTTTTTGTACAGATGTATCTGCGACCAGTCCAGAAATAGACTTCAATACTTCAGCAATTTGGAAAATACTTAGGTAACTAATTTAAAGTTTTGCAAGATCGGCTGCTATAGTAATGATATGATGACCGCACTTTATTGATACCCTGAGTTACAATCAGTTAAGTGCTCGGAATAAATCTGTATCTGGTTGTACCAAAAAGGGAAAGTCGCAATCGTTCCCTTCTTGATTCCAATAAAATCTTTCTCTGGTGATTTTAGTCTTTTCAGTCCTGAAAATATCTGGCCTACTCAAAAATATACATTTTGTATTGTTTATGTTATTTAGGATCAAAGTAAGGTCTAAGTACAATTTTTGTACGTCTACAGTCCTCTAAAATCTGAAACTATACAATATGCAGGACTTTGGAACTTAGTCAGACTAATATCAGTACTAAAATAAAAATATTTATTCAAGCAAAATACAAAATATTGTGAAATCAAAGAAACATTACCTCAAAGAATGATTACATAAAAATACTATAAATTCTAGTTTTTAATTTAGTCTTTGTTTAGACATCTTATAAATTTATTTTTGTCTTACACAGCGCATACTGAAAGGTGGGCGTTTCCTGTTTTTCGAGCTTCAATAGATGGCAGTGTCATTGGTTTTGATTTTTTCCGTTGAGCACTATCTATAAGCTTCACCTATGTACAGTTTTAATCCTAAAAAATTCATGATATTTTTGTTTAGTGTCCCGTAGTGTCGTTGATCATGACGATACTGAGCCCAGGATATAATAGTACTGGCTACTTTGTAGTACGAGTTTGAATCCTGTAGTATGCTATTAAGCGGTTGTGCAAATCTACCGCATCCATTGCCTGATTGTATTTAGAAATTAAGAAGGATCGTGGTCTCTGAATGTGATCTGATATTTTTCTGTCCCATCTTTTTACAGTACCGACAGGATCACATCCATGAACAGAAGAAAGGGATTACTACAGGCCTGCAACATATTTTGCTGTCTTTTCGAACAAGTTCGTTTCATTTTTTTGTAGCTGCCTGACTTTTAAATTCGTTACGCAACCTGCTCATCATTATAGATCCAATTGATCCAATATTATTTTCTCGCGAGTACTCCACAATATTTAAGTTTGTGAAGTAGCGGTCAAAATAAAGATGATGTCTCTCATTTACGTTTTGTGTTAGTTTTTTCACTACGGAACCACTTATACTCAAATGTGAATCAGGCTTATCATCAAGCCAGGTTTCAACGCCTTGGTAAATAAAAAAAATCTAACACCAAGCCATCTTGTGTTGCCAAAATAAAATTTTTAAGCCCCTCTGGTTTTGGTTTATTTTTGACAAACTGTTTTAGAGCAGTTGTGCCCCAGAATGGGATAATCTATTCGTCTACATATCATTTTTTGTTTTGGGAAACTGAATACATTGATTTCTTATCATGGTAAGCAAAAGTAGGACCTCCCACAACTTTTTTCAGCTGGTACCTGCAGCCCTTTCCTGTAGTACTTCATACAGCAGTCAGTTTTTTGTATTTTTTAGGAGTAGAGGTTAATGGCTTTGTAATGTTGTCCTGCAAGCACCTACTGTTGCTCTGTTCTGATAGCAGATCCCAAAATTCACTGCGAAAGTGTTGTCCAAAATAGGTTAGCGGCGTTCAGTTTCACAATCTCAGTGTTTATCCATTGCTTCAAATAATTGAACATTAAAGCTGTTTTCTTCAACTTCAGCTTACGTTTAGGTTGTAGTTTTATTTGTAACTTCCTTTTAATTTTAAAAAGTGGCATATTGTCCTCCAAGCTTTCTCGTTCGTTGCGTAAGTTATTTTTTTCCTTCTTAACTGACATTGTTATCAGAATCTAAATCTTTTTCTTTATTTAATTCTTCGGGGAAAACCAAGAAATCGTTGGGGTTGCGATGATCATTTAAATCTTCTACGATGAAGGCATCGTACTCGCGTTCTACAGCATCGTCCTCAGAGTTAGTAAGACGGAAGTAGTTATTATTTAATAGCTCAGTTAACTGTTCCTTAGTGAGTAATCTAAAAGAATATGAAATGAGTGGGGCTTAGTACTGAAGTCTAGCCAGCTGTACCAATACTTTGTGATTATGTGAGAAGCAGCTAAATTTGTTATTACTCAAAATATCTACATAGCATTACACTACAACATGGCCCTAATTAACTAAACTAGATAAACAAATAAGTAAATGATACTGAGAACATACTTATTTAATTTTTTCCGCGAGAGCTCATGTTTGTAACGGAAAACACATAAATGTCAAAAATCAAGTATGCTGTGCTCGTTCCTAACGGGCAAAATCTATACAGCATTTATCTATACTTCTTCTACGTCCTGTCCAGCATGCGGTGCACATGGATCTAACGGCTAATTTTGCATGAAGTCCAAAAAAAATTAAAATA
>VTPC01090755.1:0-11109 GCA_011009095.1 Ignelater luminosus | reverse complement strand
TACTTAGTTCACCATATTAAACAAACAAATATTAACGATCTTTTAAATTTACTGAGGTTTTAATAGCTGGTTTATGATGAGGTCGTACTACATTGGACAGTCTTTATCGTCATTGGCATCCATCGATTTGGCTCATTTCCCTACTTTTTACATTTTGAAGCTAAGCTGACACCTAGTTTTATTATTGAACCCGTTTGTCTCCGCCACTCTGAGCTGGTTAAGTGGCACAGTTTCTCGTAACAAGGCATTTTGAACAACTTGCCAAATTTTCTTACAATACTAACTCTAGTGATGAGTGTCACCTTTAACACATCATTTTCAAATTGTGAAGTTAGTCAAGTTCCCCTTCTTTGACTTTGCAATCCAACAGGATAATGATTATATTAAAATAGGTGAATCACTCCCAATACTTGTTAGTTAAAGAGCCTTGTTATTTTAGATTTGTTATTTTCTGTCTATAACTGTGGATAAGTTTTTAGTACTTTTCACAATGTTTTTTCATGCATTACGATTTTAACATGCCAGTTATTAACCCTCAGTTTGCTCGAATCTTTTAGCATCTTAACTTTCCATTTTCACTTTGGTCTGCCTGCCTTTTGGGGACTTTTAGAGTTCATTGCTTCATCTTTTTTAATAAACCGTCGTTCAATCTTGTAATGTCAGTGTGAATCAGACTTTCGTGCAATTCTTATGAAGTGACTGGTAGTTATGTCAAGCGCACATTAAACGGCACAGAACATTGTGGTATCAAATAATACAAAAAAAATTTTAATTTTTTGGCGCCAACGTCGTTTTATCTGAACTAGGTCGATATGATTCCCACAAATTTTCCTTTTAATTGTTTTCTTTTCTTTAGCTTTTGTGAAATATCTCAACTCCGCTGCATTCTTGACTATGGATCTGATCAGTGTTTTGTAAATCCTAGTTCTTGTCTTTCTATTCAGTCTTTGACTAGAAAGTATGTCTGCCTTTTTGAATCTTTTGATTGATTTTTAAATTTTGTTTGTAATGATAAACATTCTTTGTAGTTGGAGTATAATGCCAGGTCAAAATCATAGCTTTCAACTTTTAAGGCACCGATATCTTATTTTCTTTTTATTAATCTATATCGCGGCATAGATTTTCTATAGTTTGTTTTAATCTTGCTCTTGTTTTACTAACAATAGCTAGTTGTTAGTGTAGGCTGTAATCTGTGTCAGTTTACTAATGGTGGTTTCATATTATATCTAGTTTTCTTATTAATACTTCCAAATCTAGGTTGAAGATTACAACTGAGTGTGTGGTCCCTGTTTAACCCCTATGTCTATCATAAAATATTTTGCACTTTAATTGCAATTTTTGTGTTATTAATGTCACTTGTACTAGTTGTACTAATTTTATCATATACTTAGTTCTACCATTATTTTAATTTCTTCTAAGTAAATCAAAAACCTGCTTGAAGTTTACAAAAATGTATTCCATGTTTACACTCTTTTTCAGTTATTCTCTGTAGCGTACCTGTAGTTATGTATTGAATCAACTGCAATTCTCCTGGTCTGAAATCTTGCTGGTAATCTTCTAGAGTAGTTTCTGAGTTATCGGGGTTGCCAGTATTTTGCCTATTAATGCCTATCTTACACCTGCCCTTTTTGTGTAATAGGATCACAATAGCTTGATCCCATTAATTGGGCACTATTTTTGTCCCATATATCTTTTATCAAAATATTTAGCCGTTCACATATTTCAGATCCACCATAGACAATTATTTTAGAAACAATCTCTTCAGGACTCTTCTTAGGTATGGTATCTTTTATTGCACTATATGTGGGTTCTGCTACTGGATCCTTATTTACCAGAAAGGCTTACCGATCAAATGTCGACTATGGCATACCTTTATCTTCCTGATACAATAATTTTTGGAAATACTCTAATATTTAGATTTGTATTACTTTCTTTCCTTTGCTTTTTATTATTCCATCTTTATTTGCAAAGCGAAAGTTTAATTGTGAGATTCTCACGTGACTTAGATTTCCCAAAAAAACAATTTGTTGATGTTCTTTAGATATTGAGTTTCAATGTCGTCTAATTTCTTGTTCATCCAATCACTTCACTTTATAAATACATTCTTATTATGAGTACATATTGTAACGCGCCATCCCTCGAATATACTAGAAAATGTCCCGAACAGTCTCGAACAAGCTGGTCGAATGTGCCGAAGCAGTCTCGAACTATCCAGAGTTTGCCACCGTCGAATGTGCGGGAAAATGGCGGGAATCTTCTAGCCCCATCGAGAACTAACGCAGGAACGAATATAAGGCTGCGTTGATCGAGCCAAGGGCAGTTCTACAATCAATCAGCTAGTAGTTACGAACGAAATAAATGTTAATTAGTGATAAATAATTTCTTCTGTACATAATTAAATAAATAATTTAGTGTAAATAGATTCTGGAAATAAATTGTAATAAACTAAGTAAAAATAAGTATTAAAAATAAAAACACGTTTTTGCCAAAACGTAACAATATGTTGATCTTTATGATCTGAGTTTTGGCTCGTCATTAATTTTAGTCTCGAACTGTTTTTGTCTGTTTAGGTTTTTTACATTTGGAACGTACGGTACTTTCTGGTTTCTTGGCGTCCAATCTCTTGCTCCGTTCTTTCAAGAATATGCTTTTTATCAATGTATCCCAGATAGTTTCAGTACCTTGTAATGCTGGCTTTTGTTTACTCTCCTGTCTGTATAGTTCTCTACACAGTTACTGTATGTTCCATTCAATTTTTGTTAGCTTAACCTTGTTTATTTTAAAATTTCTATAAAATAATCATGGGAACTACAGCTTCTTGCATTTTTGATGTATTTTACTTGTCTTTTTGACACCAATATGTAATCGATTTGACCTACCTGATCTCCATCAGGATGTTTCCATGATGTCTGGTGGTATGTTGGGTATAGAAACCTTGTTGTAACTAGGGTGCTTCCAAATTGCATAGAATAAATATAAGAACGTTATTTTACGGTAAACAGTAAGACAAAAACCGAGATAAAATGTTTCCAAAAACGCTTTTCTTTAACACTACTAAAGTTTTGCTACAAATGTGATTTCGGTAACAGTTTGTAGCACAGTAACGAAATTTGATATGCGTGACCTACCTATCAAGGCCTGGATTTGTAGTTAATTTGTACTTAATTTGTCAAAACTGTTTTGTGTTTTTGGAAGATAAAGGCTGCAATATATTTCATAAAAAAATGTATTCGGATCTCTAATGGTTTTTATAGTTTTTCTAGAAAATCCGCATGCTTACGAAAACAATTGAAAAGGCAAAATTCTTAATGACTGCATTAGATTTCAGACACTTTTGTAGACAAAAGAGTTTTGGAGATTAAAGAGGTCCCTACTCCCAAAACTACCTTTGGAACAAAGTTAGTTTCTACAAACTGAGTGCAGATAAAGGCGCTTCTTATATTTGTTGCACGCAATTTAGAAACACCCTGTATATAAATTAAAGGCAGAAAAAATCTCACAAATTTTCAGCCCGTTACGTTGTCATTTGCTTTACTGCAAAGCTGTGTTGCTCAGTGACAGATAGGAACGCTAGATAATTATAAAGTATAATCGGTTCACTCGATTTTGTTTTTGCTAAATCATTGATAGTAGAATAGTAAACTAAAGTTTGAAATTTATAGAAAAAGTTGACGTAGTTAGACACTAAATAGAAAGGTCAAGATGTTTCTCAAATTCGTTAACACTGTAGCTCAAGGTAAGGAATTCCCAAGAGTGTTCATTTCTTTATTATAGTTTCTGCGTTGTCGCTTATTGCGCATTTCCGATTATCAAGGCAGAGCAAGCTTTTTAGATTTATTGGGGCACTTTACGAAGCAAGGCCACTACCGGACAGATTTCATTTAATTGATTTTATAAATTTTTTAACCATATTACAAGATGGTGTCTAAACTTAAGATATAATTTACGAAATACGTTAAACTTTTTTTCTTAAATGATGATAAGCATGTGACAGGTCAAACTAATACCAAAAAGAATGGATTCTAGTTTAGATCTGCTTTAACTGGAAAACTTCAAGTATAGTGTAATAACTTGTTGTCACATAATTTCATAATGTCCAACTTTATGCAACATTGAACTGCTTATTATTATTAAATTTTAGGGTTACCAGGATTACTTCAAAGAGTTACTCATGGTAGCCATCAGATATTGACAAGTAATTTCATTCTGCTTGTAACCATACGAAGAAATACGTACAGAATATTACATAAACACCTTAGGATATTTCTAATAAATATGTAAGAAACAGTCTCTGAACCAAATAGTTACCTGCTATGATGCAAAATCAACAAATACAAAATTTTTGCTTTTAAAAAAGGAAATGCTACAGTTTTCAATGCTATTATTTACGCATTTATGCATAATCCATTTATAATGCGTTAAATTTTAAACCGTCCTGGAAAGTAGACCAAATAGAGTCAATGTCAGGGTAACCTGAATCATTTACACAGAATTTCTTAAAATATGCTTATTTCATCATAATTGGCTTTACAGCAATTTAACCTTTTCTTAAGTCTTTATCCGCGTGGCAAGGTAATTGTTATGTTGTAGCATTGAGCAGTTTCAATTATTGAAAAAAATTTTTGGAACAATCATTAAAATCAAACGATAAAGTTTCTACATGACTGAATTACTTGAACCGTTCTACAAATAATTGATATATTCATATTGACTATTACCAGTTTTTCTTCCGTTATTTACTTTAAACATCATTGTGAAGTAATTTAAAACTTGCATTGCAAGCTTTAAACTAATTAATCTAATGCAAAGACCTAAATTAATTTTATTTGAGAATTTTAAAAAATAATTTAAAAAAATTAAAATCAATTAGAATTATTTAAAGATATCAAACGATTTTCTAATAATTCATTTGTAGGAGTAACTACAAGTACGGTAATAGATTTAGTGAATTATCTGAGAACAATCTTAATTAAATTTGGAAAAAGCCTAGCATATTTTTTCTATCTCATCCATAGACCAGTAGAATAGGACAATTGTTCAATAACAATAAACAGGAAGACTGCAATCTCAGAGTCCATCTGACATAATGTTTCGATTTATTTTTGGCCTCTCAGCATCCTTACTCTCGAATCGAAAAAACTTCTTTACGGATTTTGAAACATTTCTCAGAAAGCATAGCTCAATACGTTTATGATCTAATAAGTAAAATTCAAAAACTAGATGATACCCAGAGTTGTAGTTTTGATATGGTAAAAATTAGATGAGTTTATCTGCTCATGACGTTGATGTAGCGCTCAAAAGCGAGAACTTAATTAATAGTCAGCAACGTCGATTTTCATATCTGTGTCTATGCTGTACAAGTTTTTGCTAATGCAAGACAAATTAGCTTTTTATCTAAGTATATATAAACCTCTCAATATTGATACTACGTTTGAAGATTGGGAGAACTTGAATGCGCAATTTACAAGCCCAGTTATTATAGTTGGCCATTTTAATGCCCAAAATTAGTTGTGGGAATCATCCAAAAATGATTTTGTAGGAGATCGAATTTTGGAGGTTATTGGCAATTGAGGTTACATAATCTTAAATAACGGTCCAAACCCCCGAGTATAGTGTCCTAGTCAAACAGATTCTACTGTTGGTATTACCTTTTGCTTCCCTGATATTGCGCACGCAAGCTTCAATGGGGCGTTCGCAACGATGCCTTGAGGCGGGATCATCTTCCTATCCATATGCCTTACATAACAAAAGAAGTTAAATCACCTATGGCTACCTCAAAGTCCAAATCATCGGCTTAATATGAAACTTGCATAAGTCCCAAAATTCCAATTTTGCGTTTTTGGCAGCATCTTGCAGAGGAAACTCAAAGCTATCTACAGTTTTCTTTCTATTGAATTATTCTATCTAATTGTCGGTAAAACGGAATAATAAAATTGTCGCAAGTCCCATACAATTGACAGAAATGTGAATGCTGCTCAAGTCCAATTATTTACATGACGTCAAACATTGCTTGTATCACATTAAAAAGAATTAATAAGTTTGCGCATTTTTTGTTGTTTCGCCTGTAAAGGTTCGAACTAGCTACATGCAGGTGAGTGTATTAACGTCTCGATATATAATTATTTGTGGTTAGTTTTAATATTATTTGTTCCTAAACCTCTGTGGAAACGTTAAATGGAGTTGTGTAATTTTCACGAAAGTTTTTATGCAAGAAGCATTTGTACCTTTTAATTAAATAAATTAATAAGAATAAATAATAATCTGAAATCTCTACAGTAGGTAATTGTTTTAGTCGTTCATTTATTTTGCAGTTATAGATCAAACTAAAAGAGGATTCAAAGTGACGGAGCTAGCTCGGAAATCCAATGTTTTTTCTAATCCTACCAATTAAAACTCTGATGGAAATATCTATACCTTCGCAGCCTACAAAGGATTTATATGCAACCGAAAATAAAGATACAATTTTGGAACATCAAGAGGCAAGGAAAAAGAATGATGTTGAAGCTGATTTACAAAACTTAATCAAAGAATGTCAATTAACAGACGAGATGTTTAATAAAGAAAATACATTTGAAACTTCAGTAGAAATGTTTACAAGCTTTGCTAATAGAACCCATATAGCACCGGACATTCACTGGACGTCCGTTGGTCATCCAAATTTCGTCCTGACGTCCATGGATGTCCGTGTTTGGACGTCCATTAGACGATCGTTCACTGGACATTCATTTGTTATGCAAAAATCGTCCAAATTATGCCCAAAGGGATCCAGATTATGTCCAAACATCGTCCGAATTATTTATGTTCAAAATTGTCCGAATTATGTCCAAAAAGTGTCCGAATTATGTCCAAATTACGTACAAAAAAATGTACAAATTACGTCCAGTAACGGACGTCCACTGAACATCCGTACGCCGAAATTTGGACGTCCAATGGACATCCATAGAATGTTCGTGTGCTATATGGAAAGTAATAAAATTGGTAATGATGACCATCTATATGATCAGAGGATATTATTTCCTGAAGATCTTTTACTGCAGTTTAATGTTTCTTCAAAAATTCTTGAAGAAAGTTTAGCAAATAATATTGAAAAATTACCTGGTTTTTTGACTAGAGAAATAGGTTTAGTAGTAAGATCTAAAAAGATAAAATACAATGATAAATAATATTCCAGCCCAAGAAGATGACAGATCAAAAATTCTAAAAAATATAAAGTTTCCGGAAAACAACAGGCGCGAGGAAAATGGTATAAATGAGAGTACTAATGACCAGTGAAGGAAAATGATTTGGCAGAAAAAAACAGCAACGTGGAGAGTATATCTGAGAGAGAAATTAAGAACCCTGAAATGCTGAACTTTGAATAAAGTAATAAAATGCTAAAAGTCGAACGGGAAGCAGTAATGATAGTACTAATGAAATAAACAATAAAAGGAAAAACAAAGGAGATTTAGTAATCCGAACGAATGGAAGTATAATGCTATAAAAAAAGAAGAGAACATGGACTGAATAACAAAGGAAGAAGAAGGAAAGAAAGTGAATTCAAATTAGAAAGACCTAAAAAAATAATCAAAAAGAGATACAGCTGTATTAAAAAAGATACACCAATTAAAGTAATTCAGTGTTTTAAATGTCCGAAGAAGAGCCAACAGCAATTTTTAAGAAGTTTTGGAGTTTACAGTGGTCAGAAAAAAGAATTTATGTTGCCTTAAGGGTGCTAAAATGCAATACCTCACGTTCAAGGAACAGAAAAAATAACGATCATAGTCAACGGTCTGTGAATACAAATATTATTTAAATAAAGAACAAAAAATGGTCGTTGAAGAAAATACAAACACAGAAGAAAAAACGAGGTCTGATAACGAAAAACAAAATCTACGTGTCAAAAGTGAAATTACTAATGATTTAAGCATTGCCACTTTTCATTATGTCTTCGACAAACCGAACTGAGCACTATTTTCTCCAAAAAAAGACGAATGTGATGTTTGAGTGAGTTTTAAAACCAAAAATCTTAACAAAACAGTATACACAGAACATGTAACTAAAAAAAAAACGAAGCTGGTAGCAAAAAAGAAGCAGATAAACTATCCACAAGCAAAGTTTTTACACTGGATCGTTAATCGGTTCTCCTATGTCCAAAATCTAATGTATCAGGACTATATTGCAGTACAAAACTAGTTATACATAATTTTACAATATTTGTCCTCGACACCAAGGAGGGTTATTGCTTTTAATGGTACGAAGGCAAAGGAGAATTAACGACCAATTGCTTTGCATCAATTGCTTATAAATTTATATTGTTTGAAGTTATTCCTCAGCTTGTTCCCAATCAAAAAATAATTCTTTACAGCACCTAGAACCGTAACTCCACCATGTCTAATACTTTGCTTAACCTTAACTCAAATGGAGTGTGACTCAATGCATTCAACTATTGAACGCATCTTAAACGGCAGGATTATCAATGTACCTATGTTGCTCTTTGCAGATCTGCCAGAAAGTTTTCAAAACCCTATAACGTTAATTATCTAGACCATACTTATTTTAAAGAATTTTTAAGCGTAAAATTAATTAGGTCAATTCTCCCAGGGTCTAAGGCAGGCGATCCAACAGTAAGTGACCTGAGAGCAATACAAATAACGTTAACGGTGCAGGAAGTATAAGCTAAGGCATTCAAGAGATTTTAAGTGGACTACCAACTAGGTTAAGCAGTAGTTGTTTTATTTTCAATTAGATGATATTCCAAATTTATGTAAGGAGTCTCTGAAAATAAAGAAAGTTTAGTACGAACATTTAATGTTTTTGAAAAGAACATTGGAAGCTGACTATCATTCATTTTATGATAAATTAAGCCACAAATAATATTTTTTATTTAAGATTTTAGTTTAGTTTCGTTCGTTTAATATCTATTATAAATGTTACAAGTTTTGTGAAATTAAATTTGTGGAACAGAAAAGATTTTTATTTACCTGAATTGTGCACAAGTCCAAAAGTCAAATTAAAAATTAAAAAAAAAATTACATAAGTTTTAACTTATCAAAATAACGTTTAAAAACTTTTAAACGAAAAACTAAAACCAGTTTAATAACGGTTTTTTTCCACTCGTCTCTTTTTAAATCAAAAACAGTTTTTTGCTTCTGCAGAATTGATGTTTTTAGACTTATGCAAATTTCATATTAAGCCGACGAAATAGAATATTAAAAAGGCTGATTGGGGATTTTATTCTTATTATTAAACAAAACTTTCAGCAACCTTCCTCTTTCAACTGTGTTAACGATAAATATAAATTCTTTATTGATTGTATAGACTATAGACCACGCTGGTAGCCAATCAATACCATAGTTTAAACGTTTCACATTCAAACTTCAATCTTCCTTTCTCTGGTAGGTTAATCAATGTCATCTCGAAGTAGAAAAACGCAAACACCCATTAAAGATATAAAAATCATTTCCAACTGCCAGCTGTTTAAAAGTTAATGTTTCAGCAAAGAAGTCTTTGAAAACCAATGCTAAACAGCTTTGGGTCAACTGATGTTCTAACTTTAATAAGCACATTACATCTATTGAACAATGGTCTTAAGCAAATTAAATGTTTAAGAAACTAGTACAAGAGATGGAAGAACACGGAATACAACTGATGGGTTGAGAAGAAAAAAGTTCAAAACGAAAAAACATCAATTACAAAAAAAAATTGCTTTGTATAACTTAAAAGTACAGACGGGACCAAGAGCAAAGCAAGGAGTCGGAATTATGATAAAAGAAGTACAAAAGGCAAGAATCACCAAATTTAAAGCAGTCTCATCAAGATTAATGTAATTATATCAAATTAAAATTAGAGGAAAAGTGGCACATAGTACACCTATATGCAACAATAGAAGGTACGGACGAGACAACAATGGAAACATGCTACAACGAACTGCTGGAAACCTTAAACTAGATCATAGAAGAAAATATAAATATAATGGTGATGAGGGACTGGATGCCAGAATAGGAAAGAATGAAAATAATTAAGTAGGAAGCATGGGAATATACGGAGAGGAAGGAAGTAATAAAGAGGAATGGAAGAAAAATGATAACATTTTGCGAAATAAACGATCTCTTAATAGAAAATTCGTTCTGGACACATACATCGCTGAAGGAAGTGAGGCAAAGAGCATCATAGACTGAATAGTATTCAGAAAAGAATTGCAACACAAAATAAGGAATATCAAAACAGGCCCCAATTCAGAGATGGGATTACCACATAGATTAGTGACAGCGAAAATAAAATACGAAACCTTAAAGGCAGAAATAAAAACAGAATAAAAGGACTGAAAGACAGAAACAAACAACTAAAAAACAGAAACCAGAAAGATACTAGAGATATGGAGAGAATACTATGAAACTAAATTCGGAAAAAAAACCAAAAAGCAGAAAGAAAAGCACAGGTGCAACAAAATAAAGCAGAAAATGAAAGACTAACAAAAGAAATAACCATGAAAGAGATAGAACAAGCGATGACCAAAACTAAAACAGGCAAAGCAAGTGGGGCGGATAATATTGATCCAGAAATAGTAAAATGAATGGAAAAACAAAAAACAATATCGCTACTGGAAATATTCAAGGAAGCGTGGAATACAAAGAAAATACCAGAAGAATGTTAAGAAAACCTTCTGATACTTATACATAAGATTGGTAATGCGAAAATTATAGAGCCATATACCTATCACAAGTAATATTTAAAATATACATGAGAATAATAGAAACCAGACTAAGAAAAGTGCTAGAAGGGAAATTGGAAGAAGAACAAGCTGCCTTTAGATATGATAGAGGAACAACGGATAATTATAAGATACACAATAGAGAAGAAGAATGAACAAGGAGTGGATATCTACCCAACATTCATAGACTTAAGAGCTGCGTTTGATACAATCGATAGAAAGTACATTTGGAAAACACTAGAAGAACTGAAAATACCACATAGGTTAATACAAATAACCAAGCGCACATACAAAAAAAGTAAAAAGAAAAGTGCAGTTAAATGGAGAGACATCGACAGAGTTCAGTATGGAAATAAGTATAAAATATGGAGACAGCTTAAGCCCACTCCTGTTCATAATAATGGACAAAAGAATGAAAA
>VTPC01090754.1:391846-459645 GCA_011009095.1 Ignelater luminosus | reverse complement strand
AGCTTGTTTTTTACATAAAAATCGTCAAAGCGGACAAAGCGTTCCATAAAAAACAAAAAGTCAAAGTTGAATCATTGAATCAATCTGTCAAGTACCCCGTATAAGGAATTGAGGAAATTACTTGAGTTCATGTTAAACATTTTTCAGTAACTAAATATCTTAACGGATTACGGCAAAACAAAAAAGGAACTTTTAAGAATATATTTTTTTGTATAAATATATTTAAAATCTTTTATTACTTTTTACCTTATAAAATTTTATAATTAAGATTTAATCATAATTTGGTAAAGAAAATATGTTAAATCCAGTCATAATTTGATATTTTTTATAGAATCTGTAATCCCTTATAAAATTACATCGAGAATTCATAATTGTATATCCCGTAAACTCTTAAAATGTAAGTATTAAATAATTTTATGTAGAAAATCGCATTTTCCGCGTTATCAATTCTGATAATCCAAATTAATCCGTATAATTTATCAGGACGGATTAGATACAGAGTTCTAATGACTGCCGCATGATGGCGTATAAACGCAACCTTACGCTTTATGCCTCGCTATCGCTTCGCTTTGTTATCAGCGATCCTAGTTAATTATTACGTTCACATTCTGAATGCTTCTCTTATCGGAACTAAAACCTCGTGCCCTACTTATCAACACATTGCACATTAGTCCAAAGATCGCCTTTCCAACTGGCGTAAAGCTTTTGTTTTCTTATACTTCGCTTTCTAAACTGTACACTAATATAAATTGATCTTACAAACGCCCCTAACCATTCGTTTTAGAAAATTTGACAAATTAGCTTACATAAAGATAATAGATGTTAAAGTATAATAGATATTTATCTCTTCCGCTACCTAATTAATTGCTTGGAATGCAAATTTTAAATATTTATTTATCTTATAACAAAATACAAGAATTTAGAATAATTTATCTTGCTAAAAGGAAACTTTCAAATAGAACTCATTAAAAAACATTCATGTAGATACTTCAGACTTTTAATAAACATAATTAAACTAATTAGACAATAATAGTAGCAGAAATTGAAATATTCGGTAAACAAAGCAAGAATGGGTTTCCACATAAATTAAGAAATTTTCAATTTAACGGTTCGAGATTTTTAGAGACACGAAAATAATTTTAATGGGAAACTGCGGAATTATTTTTGTTTTACCGTTACTCTGTTCATATAACACACTTCTTATAGAAAGTAGACAGGCTAAGTTAACAGTAAATACCTTGCCTTGAGTTTATACCGCATTGTATTATAACGATTACGTGGCTCATGAAACGAAAGGACGTTAATCCGCTTATAAGAGCGAAGTATAATGTTAAAACAAAATGTAAATTAACAATGTATCCTACCGGTTCTTATGTATAATTTAGTAGATATTCACCTAGTAGATAGTTACTAGACTGATAATGTTTTATAACTGTATAACCACCCAGAATTTTCCACTTTTCCTTTTTTATTAATTCCAAAATAGTGGGTTCTAAAAATTGACCAGTAAATTTTATTTTTTGCTTGTTTACATAAATACTAATAATTTCTAGTAGCTAAAAAATGATGATGGACGCTGTATTGCCTTTGATAAGAAAATGGTAGTGGTGAATATTATAAACGGTTAACTAGTGACTAATATTAATCTATTGTCCGAGATAAACTCATTACTGTTATGATTATCAGTGGGAATACAGTGCTGGTTTATTCCATTTAACTGATACAATTACATTTCCAGCTGTGAAAAAGCAATCTGAGTCAATACCCACTACTTTCCTGCATTCACCCCAGCCAGACGACCTTCTTAATAACTTTAGAAGAGAATCACTGAAAGATGGTAAATATAAAAATGATTTTTTCATAAATCCGGAGCTCTAATCAGTTCAGAAATAAATTAGTCAATTCGACTTTATTTGATAGAATTTATTGATTTTGAAATAGATACTGAAACAGTTTGATTTAGAAGAAATGCATGAGTATGAAAATGAACCTTTTTGAGTTTTCCGCTGTATTCTTAAAAAACTCTCTTAGTGTTATAGAACACTTTAATTGATTCAATGATATGCATTTGCATACAATTGGAAATATTAGATTGGTAATGAGACTAATAAGTTATTTTTAGATTTTTTTTAGGTTAATTCATACGACGTAAATTAGCAATCTCTGGTTAGATCTCAATTTTAAAAATAGAAATGCAATCCCAACACTTTTGTTTTATTTAATCCTATGATGCATTCTATTCTAAGTAGCAATGACACCCGCATATAATTAGCTGGCGGCCTTGGTCGAGGGTAAGAAATTAAAAGAAACTAAACATAGAAAAAGACAATATGTTTATTAGTTCATGCGTCTAGAGAAATATTATTCAATATCTAATCGATTCCCATAGATTTTATCTTTTATTTCTTCCATTTCAATATTATTGCATAGTAGTAGTTATCACTTGATGATTGTGTTAGATAAGACAGCTAAGACATCACACCTTGAGGAATCATTAAATATCTCTAGATTCATTTCGAAAAGCATCTTCTTGTATTGTTTATCTTACTACCAAAAATACTATTTCAACAAGATATTCCTCAAAATTCACATAAAAGAGACACTGAAGTCAACTAAGAATGTAACCATGAATACTTAATCGACGAATATTATTAAGTCGAGAAATTGAAATCATAAGTAATATACTCAAAATAATACACAAGAATATATACAAAAAAGGCTGACAACACGCTAGATTGTACTTAGTGTTCACTACTATAGTTGCAACTATTAAAGTATCCGACCTGAAAAACAAATAACTTAGCCTGTCTGTATCCATATCCATATCAACATATGTACCACAAGGTTTTCTGTTCAGAATTATTATTGTTAATGGACTCTATAAACTCTATTTCTAGAAGTCAGTGTAATCGAGTTTAGTTGTTCTCTCAATTCTTATATTTAATATACAAAACATTAGGCGCCTCGTGGTAACCACAGCAATCTCTTTCACCATCTTGAATATATTATGAAACACACACTAAACGGTTTTGACTTAAAGCATTAAGTTAGGCAAATTTTAGAAAACTTACTTTTACTCAAAACTATGCATCTTATGACAATTGCAAATTTGCAATTTTTGTTCGACTATTTACTCATCTCTGAGCTCCGTTTCCAGCAAAATTATTAAATACAAGAAGCTTGGAAAACAAGCAGTTCTCAATCAATTACTTAATACCTTATATTTCGAAAACTATACTGATTTTTAAAAAAGGTTTTTTTTTAATTGCTACTAGAAATATCTGCAAACACAGTCTCATGATACTCACACTAACGATTTTCTGGACATCCTATATAATTAGAAACCGTTAAAGTCTTATTAATGTAACAGCTAACAAATACTTCCAGCTCACCTGGCTTCCAGACAAGAAGCAATTAAGTTTAAGTTTGTTTCTATGTTTTGCGGTTTTGACTAATATGGTCATTCCTTGGCATACCCAGAGGTATTAATGCAACTCGTAGTCACACGCCACCTACTATTTTATATCCCTCCGGAAGATGTTACCTTTTTACTGATATTTTGCCAAGACCTTAGCCGAATTCAAACCCTCGACCTTCGAGTTGCCAGCTGAAATTAGGATTCTCTATTGTTTGCAAAATCTAAGTTCCATACGGTAATAAATAAATCTGTTGTAGATACACGATTATAGCAAATGATCTTCGTTAGAAATTTTTAGAAAACAATAGGCATTTGCCAATTGCCATTAATCAGTTATTCTTCGCTATTCTTTCTGATAACTTTCCTGAATCTGATGTAAACTCTTTCTCTAACTCATATGTGATTTTGATCCAGAACAGATTTAGTACATCTACTATCTTAATTCTAACGCGCAATGATGTTATATTTTAGAATTTGTAGAAAAGTAACTTTTATCGGCTCGCCAGTTTGTGTTTTGGGACGAACGCGCTGGACATACTAAAGTTCATTTTAAGGAAAGGTTTGGAAAATATAGTACAACTATGTATTGGAAAGCCTGTGTATTATATCTATTATCGAAAACAAAAAACGAGTAAATGATTAAATAAAGCTAAGGTTAGATTACTATCTTGTTTCAAAGTGTCGGCTCCATCTAGCGGTGTAAAACTTAAAGTGTGTTTGACATAAACAAACAAAAATTTGCGTGCTAATTTTTTGAACATTGATTAATCAATTATCAAAGTTTGAATTATTTTGGTTGTGAAATGGATCGCCAGCAAATGCAAATTTCAGTGAGTGACATTCATTTCATCAAGATTTCCGTTCTGGCTGGCAAGGCAGCGGCAGAAGTCCATCGCGACTTAAGAAGACATTAAATGGACGTGAGTTCCATATAAGAACCGTAGAAAGATGGGTGTAAAAAAAGAACGAAGGACGATATGACGTCGAAGAAAGTCGTGGCGGTGCACATCATGGTGACCCTCAAAAAGACATCAAGATTGATCAAATCAAAGAGCTGTTTAAGGAATCAAAAGTATGGAGTGTGAGAAAAATTGCACGTCGACTTAACCTGCCCAAGACCACTGTGCACGAAATTATAACCGAAAAATTAAAAATGCGCAAGTTGTGCAAGTGGATACCCCATTTTCTGAACGAAGATCAAGTTCAAGCTCGAATTGATGCCTGTCGACATAACCTCCTTCGTCATCGTCACAATTCAAGACTCATTAAACGCACATTGGCTATTGACGAGTCTTGGGTCAGCCTGTACACCCAGCCCAAACAGGACCGAACGCGTGCTTGGGTACAAGCAGGTGAGCAGCCGCCCGAAGTTGTCGCTCAGGGCATACACGACCCCAAGCGAATGTTCATCATGGCCATGGATTTCAAAGGTATCGCTTTCTGACAGCTCCTGGAAGAAGGGCAATTTTGCACCAAAGAAGTGTATAGGGACTTCCTGGAAGCCAATGTTCCGAACTGGATGATCGCACGCGATTACCGACATGCCATGATTGCCCACGACAATGCTCGTCTACATGTGGCTGATGTCGTTACGAAATGGCTCGTTGAAAACGATGTGGACACTTGGGTTCAACCGCCCTACAGGCTCGACCTACAGCCCTGTGACTTCAATTGTTTTGGTCTGAGAGGTTCTTTCGTGGCGTAAGCATGATGCCGGTCCGATGGGAACGTGTCATCGAGCAGAATGGAGATTACTTATAAATATTCTCAAATATCAAGTTTGTAGCATTTGCTGTTCTCTTTTTATTTAATAATAAATTTGCGACACTTTCATCCGGACTTCCTATTACTTTAGATCATTGGATTAAATCAAGATAACTGGAATAGCAGTATATTCACAAGCTTCTTTGACTAATTTAACCAATCTTTTATGGGAATCTTTTCCATTTATTGTTAATAATATTCTTACAAGCGTTTCGTTCTGATTCTTCTGAGCGCATCATTTAGTGGCGGTTTACAAGCTCTTGTACCGTATCATACGAAGCTTTTAAAAGTATAAGTAAACTTTATTTAGTGTTTAGTCGTAGAGCAGTTTGAAGCACTCGCTCAGACGCTGTTTTGACAAAACTATAAAAGCTTGATTTGCCCAAAAAAGTCCCACTATCCGGAGAGACCGACTAGTTCGAAAATCCAAAATGCTTCAAACTCACACTGATCAGAAAAGCATGACACAAACCCTAAAGCTCTGGTAGTAAAAGATTTGACTGGTCAGAAAGACCTAGTTTGCTGTGAAAGCATCAAACGGTTGACCTAAAAAGTTCCATCGATTCGAGAAGTGTAAAATCTCGAAATATTTTGGGAAAGCACAAAACCTAGCCAAAACCTAAGTTTCTTGCAGATTGGTTACTAACTGGGTTTATTCATCAACGTCAGTTTTCTACCTGTTAGTATCAAAGTTACTGCAATCAAAAAACTGGGCGCTTTATTGTGTTTGATGGAAAAATGTAACTGTTAACAAGAAAGACTTTGCTGGTCAAAAAACCAAATCTATCAAAAGTCGTTTGAGCTTCATGGTAAGATATTTAGTTTCTGTTTTCATGCTTTTTATATGATGTCGCGCAACTTAATGTGGAAGACACTGTTATACTGGATCAAAGAAGCTGTAGATATTTTATATTTTAAAATCGATTTGGATTGTATAAACTCTAATTGGAATTGCACTTGCTTGACCATACCAACAGAAAATGGTATACATAACATTCAATGATATGTAAAAATGGAAAGAAAAATGACGAAAGTAAAGCCATAAATTTCTTATAGTTAAAAGTATTTTGAACTTTCCAAAACAAGAGCTACAAATTACAATAAGAAATTTATTCCTGTGTCTTAACATAAGAAGTTTTGTTTTTATGAAATTTGGTAGATTGATTAACCCGGCATACATGTTCTAAGGGGGATAATATATACAAGAACAAATAGTTGGTAGATCTTTTGTTAAAATGCCTTCAGATTTTGGTGGTTTTGTAATTACGTTTGTACGGTGACTGCTTATACAACATTTAGAACATGGGCATTATTAATCTGTCACAATGTTTTATCCAACTTTATTTTGGAACTAAAGTTTTGAATTGATATCACGATATGGTGGTTTGCACTTTTGTAAATCTCATTAGTAAGCAACCTTCGCGATTAAAGTTATAGGGGAAAATTTCCAAAATTTCAATACACCATTTTTCGACTTTGAAATTCCTGTTTTCGGTGTCCGTGGTCCTAAAACAGCCCAACCTTCACACAAAAACTAAAACCTCTCCCTGGTGAATACTGCAAACTGTAAAAATAAGTTTCCTCAACTTTTTTTGATTTTCGACTCTTGGTCAGTGGAGGTAACAATAAGAAAATTCAATAATTTTGACAAAATAAAATTATTTATGACTTAAGAGTGCCTGATGTCTTTGATTCACTTCTTACTGAAGCTGAAATTTAAATCACCATGCACATAAAGAAAATGGAAAAGATACGACGTAAAATTTTCAAATATCAGCTAAATGTTCAGAAAAAACTATAATTTCACTTTGTTTTTGCTTTATGCAATGTACGTCACCTAATTAAAAGATTTAAAATTTAACCCTTTTAGGAGTCAATTCATTACCTGCTTGGCTTTCTAATGGACCTAATAAGAGGTAAAAAGTTTTCTTATTTTACTATTAGTTATAATATAATTAGAAACTGTCACGAGCAGATTTAGAAAAGAACATTAAGGTAATATGGTCATTAGTAATTTTTATCGGATATTTATGAAAATGCGGCTTCGTTGGTCAAAACAAGCAAATATGGGGTCAAGAACGGAGGTACAAGTACCCATTGCTTCTCATAGATTCAAAGTTTTAATTTTTAAAAGTAATGGTATAAGATCAAGCAATGTAAAGCTTTACCCATAGAATGATTACACCCTGTATATCTTATTTTATCAAATATTACGATGCAGTCAGTATAAAAATTGCTAGTTTTAACAAAACTTTATATATTTCAATCTCTTTTGAATCTGGTTGGTTACAACTTACAGTAAACGGTGTTTGCAAAAGTTATTTTGTAGATTTTGTTTTAATTTAACAAAAAGTAAAGTAAAATGTACCTTCCTACACATTCTAAGTAAACATATCCTATTACTACGCCCTGTGGGCGTATAATAATGGGAAGATGAAACTCCAAATACGTGATAATGAGATTCGAATTTTGATATTATAGACTCTATATTCTAATTAAACTGAAAAACATATTAATTGAGTATCCGTATTAAACCATTTATACTTAATTGTCATTACTATCTGCAAGGAAATTATTTTTACGAACAGATAATTATATAAAATTATGTTTTTTGCAGGGATGCATAGAAAGTCTTTAGAAGCAGCTCAACACCTTAAAGACCAAGAAAATTGCAACAGCAACAGTAGCGACCACGAGGAAACGACTTCGATGCGAACGGAAGCAAGCGACACCAGCGCTTCTTCCGGTCAACAGGGGCAACAGCAACAACAAACGAACCACAATCCCGCTAACAACCCCACATCCACCGAAAAGGACACACATCATAGTCAATCCTATCCTGACGATCCAGAAGTATTTAGAAATAATTCGATAGCTTGTTTGCGGGCGAAAGCACAGGAACATAGCGCTAAAATCATGAACAGTCACGGTGCAATGTTACAAGTAAGGTCACTTTCTAGTTTGGCGAGCGGACAACAAAGTTGTGATGCTAATGCTAATAATTTACATCATCAAGAGGTTGTGAATTCGGATACTAGCTCCGCAAGTATTTTCTGACATAACAACGCAAATAATTCTTAGAGCTTTATTAATTTATAAATTTCGTTTCTTTTTTAAATAATTATGTTAGTATAATGTTTTACGAGAGTTTTTGTTTCAAATTCTGGTTAATTTGTATTTTAGTTCCTAATAAATAAATCACGATTCACTTTATGAAGCTTTACTGCTAATAGCTGTACAGGCAACTAGGTGTCTCTAGTAACGCATCGAAACTAATCGAAACAATTGAACTCATTTTTCCTATTATTTGAATTTGAGTAATAGAGGTGAAATGTAACTAATTATAAGTTCCTTCGATATAGTTATTTATCTACGAGATTTTATTTTATATATTTACATTTAAGCGAGCAGACACAAACATTTCATACAGATTTAAATGTTACTACCATTTAAAACATTGTAAATTATCGTTTGTTCAAAACGCATCAAAACAAGTCGTACTTTAAATCGATCATTTAAATGTTAAGACATTTCAACAATACTTTCCTGCTTTTCTTGTTTAGATGTTTAATTTACTGTGTTATGGAAACTTTGATACTGGATCATATTGAAGAGACATGTCGGTTGTTTTGTGGTATCTTGATCAGAAAGCATTTCAACAAGAACATGGAGCAAAAATGTAAAGCAAGTAAACTATGATGATTACTTCTCTTTCTGTCTTCTAAAGGAAAAACAATCTTTTTTTTGCCGACTGTACTGCACCTGGTATTAATTCTTAGGTAGCCGAGCTGTTTGCAAATACTCACTTTCTATATCCAATACTTTTGATTCTTTTGTTTTAAAGTTCCATCTAATAGTGTTTACATACTATAAGGTATAGGATAATAGATATGTTATAAAGATAGTAACAGATTTTTCTCTCTCATCTGTTTTTGAATTTATTTTTTCTGTTCTCCCATGTCAGATTTCAAATTGCAATGACAATCAAAATTGAGTAAAAATAAGACACTAAATTCGTTTTCTTTGAATAAGTAATTTAATATACGGTAATCGCATAGTTAGAGCCTCAACATTGGAAATTTTACTTTACAGGTGTTCTTCATTGATGAAGGCATAACGAGCTCAGACGTTGCGATTCTGAATTAATCAGGAATATATTAATACAATATCAGTATAAGTATTAAGATTATACCTTTAAGGATGATCCACTAGAAAGTTAAATACAAAAGTGTAGCTGACATGCACTAAGCAACTCAGAAACTAAAATCTATTGCTATTTAGAGATATTACTCATAATGCTAATCGTGGTAATGACGAAGAAGCAAACATAGGAACAGAACTAAACAAGCTAACAGGTTAATACCAGCAGAATTTAAAAGAAATTCTCAAACCATGGTAGAAACAATAAAATAAAATTGATCAATGGTTAAAGACTCTTCTATACGGAGGTGTTTCAACAATTCAAACTAAATAATGCATGCCAAGACACTTACTAAATATTTGCTGTTGAAAACTAAATATTATGACAGTGTATTGGATTTGATTCTAATTTTGGTTAACAAAGTTATTAAGGCTTGAAAAGCTTAGATATAAATAGATACCGATCATTTTACGTATCTAGATTAAAAGATTTGAATCCTTTGTTTAGATATTAAAAATAACCCAGAGAAATTGCCAAATTTTTTGCAGTAAGACATAATAATTATTTCCTAAATCAAGTTCTTAAGCATATCTTTCTAAGCAGTAAGACCCATGTGCTAAGGAAAGTGGAACATAGACTATCGAAAAATAATGTTGTTCTACTGGAATTGCCATGGGCATTCACCTCTTTTAATTTTTGAGCGGTTTAAGAAAATTGAGATGCATTTTTTCCACTTGTTTGTTGTCTATTGTTACCGTTATTGCGTTGTACTGGCTACCTTGAAATAGATGTAAAGTCATGGGCGCCGACAGGAAGCACATGTGGGTCAGCTTAAGGCAGATTAGTAACCAATCAGAACATTTAACTTTGAACACCTCAATTGTCCTTGCTCATTCTTTGCAAAAAATGATTCATAGTTACCTTTCTCACCAGCAGTACATTGAAAGCCAGTTAATCAGTGCTTTAAAAGTTAACTGTCAACAAGATTCCGCAACGACACACATAAGTGTGTACAAGGATGAAAGCATCTCACAGTAAAAGATAGTTCGGTCAGGAGTTGTTTGATAGGATTCAGTATTTCTCTCATTAATCCTCCAATAACTCTGAAATATTAATATTAATAAATTACGATGTAAAAATTTAGAAAGATATGCATAAGAATTGGACAATTTAAACCAAGTGACAAAGAAAACAGAAACGTTTATTGCACAATTAATGGTAAGATAAATGGAGGTGCTGATGCGTAAGGAATTTTCTAACTATGAGTGATATTTCTTCTTGCTAGATCTTTTCTTTTCCTTAGTTGCTGGAGTTGCCAGTAAGTGTTTGGAAGTTCAAGTTTGGAAACGCATGTCATTATAATGTATTATGAGCAGTCTCAACACGCCCAACGCTTCTTAAAGAAAATCGTAAGAACTAACATAGCACATCTTCACACTATACAAAAACTGATACTTGTCTATTTCTAACTGCATTATTTTATCCACGCACCTCCTTCCCAGCGTCCATGCATGCGCTCAATCTTGTCATTGCACTTGTTGACTCGTTGACAAAAACAACTGTCTTTGAAAGGTTTGATTATAACGGTTGTATAGTAATACATTCTTTCTACAAGAGATTCTATTTTTATTTATCTTCAGGGCCTCTTTCATTTATAGATAAAAGATGAAAACATAAAGTTACGTAAATGGTTGCTACAGCAATTAACAAGGTATCAAAAAGATGTGAGAATTAATTTCAATAGCTATCGAATCTCGTTTTTGCTTGCACCAACTCAACAGGACATTGAAATACTTGTTTTGACACTGCATCTGTTGCTGATTTAACTTTTCTCGACTACATCCATAATCAAGCAAAAGAGATCTTTCAGCCTGAAACGTTTCTAACATCTAAAGAGATGTCAATGATTATTTTTCATTAGCATTAGCGTCCTTCAGAATAAATTTTAGAGGTATCATCGAATATGATTTTCATCTATCTAGTTTGAAGTCACGATGTACTTCAGGGACTTACAATTACATGGACGCTATTTGTCAGGTCTTTATTTGAAAATTTCATGATTTTTTTGGCACATTTATGTAAGTAGTATTACCTTGATGACCAAGCGTTTAAATTTTTTGTACAAAAGTATTCCTTTTATTATATTGCTCACATTTAATTAGTAGGCGGTCTTTCTTTTTGGATCATACGCTAAACTATTTATTATGCTGTTATTGAGTTAGTTAAGAAAATAACATAGTAGCTTCCATGTCAATACGATTTTGGAGAAATATTGAATGTTTAAACATTTTTGAGCAGCACAAAATTTAACTACAATGATTTCTTTGTTATTACCTCGAAAGTTCTAAAGTCTCTAAACTTGAGTTTTTAAATGTTATTCAGTCAAGTCTTGTTTGAGCTCTGATATAGTCTGTCGATCTGATTTATTTCTAAAGTTGCTTTAGTTGACGAAACCAACTACTCTGATAAGGCTCTAAATGCTATCTGCACAAAATAGATGTACGCAGTTTGTGAAATGTTTTTAGGACACAGAAGATTTTTAAAATTTCGAGACAAACAAACGAAGGAATTTTGAAAACAACAAGGATAAAATTTCCATTTTGGTTTGGAGATGAAATTTCTTCTAAACTGTTCCATCTAAAAACTAGATCCAACTGTTAAGTTTTGATCACAAGTGACAAGTTAGAAGTTTTAGGTGTAAGCAACTTTCGCCTTTTTTAATAGGTTCAATTTGTATAAATAGCTACATTTATAATTCTCATTTTGTGTCTTTTACCAACACCATATCTTAGTCAGACAATGCATAAATTTTATTTTATGTCTTATTAGCTAACGTGTGTTTATTATCTCAAGTAACAAGAATTATTAATTGTTTTGGTGTGAAAATTGAATACCATATCATATTGAGGAGATGAGAAAGGTTTGTGTAAATAAACTTAGATTATCTCAGAAAAAAAAATCATTTAAGTATATCGAAGGAACTCTCCATTTTTACATTTCCAAACAAGCAAAACCCATTAATTCTTTATATTCTATCTATTCACATGAATAATATGTATCATAAAACGTTTTTATTAATTTGTCATTTCAACTTGTCAAAATAAAATTATTATTAATTTTACATGTTTATATTGCCAAAATCAGAAAACAGAATCTATAATGTCAATTTCGGTATGAAATACAAACTGGCCTCGATTTCCAGTTGTTTTTAACAAACATGTTTGGCTGTTCCTACCGAGTCAATATAAAAGTGAAAGTAACGGAATAACTAATAGTGTTTGCGAAAAAGATAAATCACTGGTAAAATATTAGTTTATAAAAATTAAAACTTGCAAGTTGAAATGACTTAAAAATCCCTGAAATAGTTGTTCATGATTTATTTTTATAATTTACACAATATTCATACGTAAAATGCAAAAGCATCGAAGTAAAAATACAACGGGTAAAATCGATGAATCACGAACACAATATTAGCTATGACAAAATATCGTGCTAACTTTTATTATTTGTGTACAGCCTTCCTTTCAGATAACTTTGTAGTGCAATATGAAGTCGCAAAAAAGAAAAAATTTGGAGATTTTTCACTTTTTTAAATGTTAATTACGTCTTTATTCTTAAAACTATTTCTGAGAATTCAAACAAAGATAAAACAGTAAAATGTAATTGTTTTAGAGTTTAGAAGTCAACGACTTCGAGTTTGCCCTTTTTTGTGACTAAGAGCTTAAAACATCAATTATTTTGTAATTACATGTATAATACTGCCAGGTAGAGACATTTAAATAAAGATTAAATTATGCATTGTTTATGTACTATTGCAGGAATTGAAAACTTTTGTTTTTGTATAACAAACAACGAGTAAACGCATCTAATTAATTTAAATAAAAATTGAAATAATTACATGCGTTGCGTTTTCAATTAAAAAACAACGAAATTTTAATTCTTTTTTTACAGCAACAGCAAATTTACTAAAACAATCAGAATTCATTAGCATTTGCTCTTTTGTTATGTAAAGAGAGTCCTAAAAGTTATACGAGGTGCAAGCTGAAATTATACTAAATCATACTTGCCGCTACTGCAATACTTAGTATTTTAATTGATTTCCCGGGAGATTGATTCTTTGGAAATCTACAACTGGTTGCAATATTGAAAAGTAACCTACATTACTTTTATATTTTGATGTCAATCTGGATCGTTAACTTGAGACAAACGCAATTATTAATATTAGATATATAAAGAAGGGACAGAAATATTGAAAGATCTTAAAGAATCTAGGCAACTAGCTTGCAGCATACCTGAATTAATATTACAAACACTATTTTTATAGTTTTAAACGAGCAAATATTTGCAATAACTTGAGACAGTGAACGCTACGTATTATAATTTAATGAATAAAAATACGGGATTCGAAAGGACTTTTTGGAACTAGAGCAAGTTAAAATTGAATTCCAAGCAAAATTTGCATAATCAAGAGAAAATAGGAATCTGAGCAGGGTTTGCCCAATTTGGACTTGAAAGAGCAGAGAAGGACTTACAACTGAATCTGCACAACTTAGGAGGTAATAAAAGTGATCGGAGAGCAAAAAGAAAAAAGATGTATCTTGAAAGGCATTTGCATAATGCATAGATGAAGCTGAAAGGCGTGGTTAGGAGCGGGAAAAAGCAAAAAAATATGAAAATCAGCCAAGCTTACTTAGGACCGAACAGAAATGAGTTATACTCTAATGCAAACATAATCAAAATTTTTTTGACTTTATATCATCTTTCAAACTTCTAGTAGAATTAGTTTAGGTTCGCGAGTTTATTGTCTTCACTTTGTGAACGGACTCAGTAGATGTGTACTAATCTTAATTGTCGCTCTTTTGGTTTAATTGAGTCAAATGAGTTATGAAAATGTGATTCAAATCTTGCCAAGATTTAGTCCGAAACAAAGATCAAAGTCGTTCTCTAGCTAATTCCAAGAAGACGAGGAATTTAGACCAAGTATTCAAATCAATTTAAATTGTATCAAGTTCAGGGCTTCAAACAAGTATTTTTTTCCATAATAAGAAAATTCAAAATCAAAGTTTAAGTTAGGTACGTTGCTTTTAGACTTTTGCATAAATATTCAAGTTTTTATTAATTCTAACTAGACGTAGCTGTTGTAGATCTTTGTCTAGGTGAGCGATTTTCGTTCATGTAGATTTCGAGGCAAATAGTTACCGTAGATCTCTCAGATTTAAAAGTTTTACCAAGGGTGAAACTCTGCTTGTTCAACTTTGGACTTTTACACAGTTCCTCGAACATGTGAAGCGGTTCTTAAAACTGTAGTAAGAAATTCTAGGTTATCCAAGTAAATATTGCTAGGGGAGCACTTGGAAAGTTCAAAATTACTGATAGTAAAAATACTATATTTGGTTGGTTTGGGATATCCCTTTTTCTAGAAATCAATGAATCGAATATATTCTTGTAATCTATCTAAATAACGAGCAGATTCATTTTTTTGCTCTCGTATTAATATACTCTAATGTCCACTAAAAGGCAAACATTCTCTTAGGTTATACCCATCAAAAAAAAATGTCTGACAAGCAACAACAGAAACGCAGTGTTTTCGATAAGGGAAAAATGCTTTTGAGAGATCAAGCTAAATAAGAAGACATTTTTGCATTTTTAAACTCAACATATCAGACCGTTGGGCATACTTAGTTTCGACATTTCTCACCACAGAATTTCAGTACAAATCTAAATTAAATCGTTCGAAATACTAAAGTATACTCCAGTAGCAGAGTACAACAAAATGTTAAAGCAGCAATCTGGAAAACTTGGAAAAATTGAAAATCTTGAAAAGGTCAGGAAACTTCCAGTGAAGAGAGTGAACTCTTACTTTCTCATTTAGTAGTCTTGGCATTTACGTTTGTACTGACTTTATGATTTGGAATTTTTCGACTTCAGATTGTAAAGTCAGTATCAATTTCCATTAAAATTCTTTATGACTGTACCCTGACAGTGATTTACTATAATGAATTTACTCTTTCAAGGTTCAACTTTGAGAACGTTTTTATGAATACCCAAACGGAAAGTTTTTGGCTTAGTTTGTTTTATCTCATTGTCCCTTTCATTTACTGTAAATATCGTAGTCAAAACTGCTATCAACTGTTTGATTTTTTTAAAAATGGAAATTATAATTTGTTGTACGTAGTATATCTTAGAATGGTTTGTCAAGTTGCTGAGTATGGAACTATTCTTAGAGATATTGTGATGACACAAAATAGTTACACATTGGTTTCTTATTTAGGAAAGTATCTAGTGAATAAGTCTGAACCGGAAAGTAACAGATGGTAATTGATTGATTCAGATTCTGTGTACAACCAAGCCTTTTTTAACATCAGCAATTTATAACTTCAAAAGTAATTAAAGATTACTTTGGAAAAATACAACTGTGAAGACCTCAATTGAAAGTTGTACATTGATTGTAGCTAATATTCACCCTCTTTCCGACCAATTTGATAAAGTTTGACAAAATTTTAGCGTCAACGTTGGTTGATGATTTTTGCCACTTGTTTAATACTATTAATGACGTACAAAAGTTAACTTGTTGCATTATCAGTCAAGGTACTAGTATGCAGTACTAGAATTCTTCATATGTCAACTTTCACAAAGAAATTGGAAAACAATCTAAATTAGATTACCTGGTACGAATTTGTTTGAGAACAAAGTTAATAAAAAGATTATTTGCTCTTCATACATTTTGCAATAGTAAAGATGCAAATAGTTGACCATAGATATAAATGCACCTCTGATACAAGTTCAAATCGAATTATATTTTTGTGATTCATATGTAAAAACTGCAACAGCAATCTTCTTAGATTTAGATTACCTCTAAAGGATTCATTTACAATAAAAACGATTAGGTCTTACATAGTATTATTCAATACTTTCAGCTTGATCCTCGTATAGTAAAACATTTTTGAAACGCAACTTACTATTATAAAAAAAATCAAAGTATCTGCGTATATGTACTTAATTTTTACTAAAAGCAGTATTACAACGAAAATTAAAAACAAAAATGTTTCTACCCTAAAATGCAATTATTTATTGTATATTTTTGATAATTTTGTACATAATAATAGTTACTTAAGTCGAGTTTGTTAAATATTTAATTGTGAATTATTTTTAATTTTATATTATAAATAGCACGTTATATATGTATAAATTGTATGCAAATATATTTTTATTTTGTTTTATTTTATATTAATTAATTAATTAATAAAAATTGTAAATTTTTTAAACAAGTAGAGTGGTAGCACAGGAAAACTTGTACTTAATAATAAATAATATGTGTGTTGCAGTACGAAAGATTAATAAATAATAAGGATAAAAAGGTAATATTGTGTATAAATTTTATATAAAAAACTGATTTAGACTTTAATAAAAAAGAAGTGGACTATTTTAACTCTTTCGGAGGAAACTATCGAACTTCGTGAAATGTTCAATTGAAAGGGTTTGTTATATAATTTGTACTAAAACTATATTCATCTTTAAATAATGAATAAGTTGATCGAAAATAAAAACCCCCATTTAACGTAGTCCGATAGAAGTTATTTCAGTGACTGTTCGAAGTGCTTATGCATTATTTAATAAGTATGACTACTTACGAACAAAATTACTTATTACGATATTATTAAAGTGCAAATGTATAATTCCCATGTACCTAATATTAGCGTAGAAAAGTCTGTAGATACGCCGTACTTATAAAGATAAAAGAAGAAAATGTATAATTTAACAAAATGCAATGTTTTTGACTACTATTAATTATAAAACTTATACGTGTATGGTTCACAATGTCTATAAATAAAATATTTAAATCCTTTAAAATTATTCTTTTCCTATCACCACTGTATTTTGTGGAAATTCGATAATAAATAAGATGATCAACAATATTATTTATATTTAGTGGCTTATCAATACTTGTCCTTCAGATCGTATTTATCTAGGTTATAAGGGCGATAAGGAATGTCATTTCATTTTATGTTATCGCATTTCGTGTTGTTCTTAGCAGCATAAGGAAAAATTCTATTATGCAGTGAAAAATAATTTCTGCAGCTTAACAAATAATCTTTTGTTTTAAGTAGTTAATGAAAATATTCAATAAAGTAGTAAATAGAAGCCAAGCAAATATTAATATCGTATTGACGTTCCAATAAAGTCTGCAAACAGAAAAAAAAGCGTAATATTGAGAAAATCTACACCTGCACTTCTTACTTTTTTATTTTGTGTATAGAATACAAATTATCTCTCTTATAAATAACGATTTTATGCGGTGACCTAGTTTCAATAAAAAGCTGTAAACTAACAACTTACTTATTGGTGAATTACTACAGATGTTCTCAATCATAATTTTATTGTTATTTTTACCTACTAATTAATGTTTTCCAATTAATACCTTCTTGCACAGAGTTTTCATTGTTCTCAGATATTTAATTATCAAACAGTAAAATAAAGTTTTAGAAATAAGAGGAATTAAAAATTTCTTTGATATTAAAGTTTCAAAGTTTTTCTTTTAGAAACTTTTTTCAGTGAATACATGAATTTTTTCTTTAATTTCATGAAACTAGAGCTACAATTAAAGCACTCAGATCTTTGCATTTAGCTAGTTTAATTTGAATATCAAGCAACGTTTTAACCTTCGAAATATTTTATGTCATGCGTTGCAACTTGCATGTTTCAGTAGAACAAGACTTATACTATGTTATACTAAACAAAAGAAAAATCTAGAAACTTGATTCGTCTTAAGTAATTCACAATGTGAATAGCAAAGAAGCTTCCAGCTTGTGCATCTTAAATATTATAAAAAATTAAAGTTCTCGCAATCTTCATGGCAGTGGCGTACCTACACCAAATGAGGCCCGGGGCGGGATTTTTTGTAGGCTCTATATTCAAGCTTCACGCAAACTACCAGTGTTTTAAAATTACAAAACATAACAGCTTTTATAATATAAACGATACTTCTTAGGAAAACTTTCATTGCTAAAATAGACCCCAGCGTAGGAGGTCAAACTATTTTAACTTGAGTTTTAGTAAATGATAAGCTTAGCTATATTTTATATTACTGTTATACACACTTTTTACAGTAAACTTAAGTTCAGATTTACGGATTTGTATAATTCTCTCTCTCTTTCTCTTTGACCTGTAGCTCTATAAAAAGCAAAGGGCACCCCGGGGGGTATTTCGTTTGCTGTGGTAGATGGTAGAGATGGTTTGAAATGAACGTAATTTTGTTTTAACTGTAATATTTTTTGATCTCCATATTTTGCACAGCATATCATACGACTTTTGTGCTTGCTCTATCCTCCTTCTTATGTTTCTTTGAGAGCCTCCCGTTTTATCCACTACACTTCCTAAGTAACAGAATGCATCAACCTCTTCAATATTTTTATGCTGATGCTTATACTTCTTCCATCCTCTTTTCCATCTTTTAGGATCTTTGTCTTCTTTTCATTTATTTTAACACCAACTTGCTACGTCTTTGAGTCTCATTGTTTTTCTTTGCATCTGGTTTTTTTTCTAGTTATTAGACATGTGTCGTTTGCAAACTCAAGGTCTTCAAGTTTGTTAAATGTACCCCAATTTATTCCGGATATATTATATATGGTATTCTCCATCACCCAGTCTATAATGATTAGGAATAGAGTTGGTGATAAGACGCATTCTTGTTTAACTCCTGTGTTAATCATAATTTTTTTGGGCAGTTTTCCTGCATGTTCTACTTTTGCTCAAAATTCTTTTTGGTAGTCCATATGCTTCTAGAATTTTTCACATGTTCTCCCTCGTTACTGAATCAAATGCCTTCTCGAAATCTATAAAGTTGATGCAGATGCTTTGCCCCATTTCTTTGGTTTATTCGAATATTATCCTCAATGTGCATATTTGATCTACGTATAAGCGCCTTGCTCGGAAGCCTGACTGGTTTTCCTTTAGTCTCTGGTCTACCACAGTTTTCATTCTGTTTAATATTATTTTACTCAATACTTTACCAGCGATTCACAGAAAGGTTATTAGTCTCGAGTTTTTGCATCGTGTGAAGTCTCCTCTTTTTGAATTTTTATAATCATTCCTTGCGACAAATCCTGGTATCGTTTCCGTATTCCATATTTTGTTCATGAGAATGAGTAGGATTTCTATAGATCTTTCCTTATCTGCTTTAATAACTTCTATGGGGATATCATTCACGCCTGCGCTTTTACCATTCTTCATACTGTCAATTGCTTCCTGGATTTCCTTCATTGTAATTTCGTCTTGGTTTATGTTTAACGACTCGCTTCTCTCCAGTTCACCTATATCTCTTGTTTCTTTCTTCTTGTACATTTCAGCAAAGCATTCTGTCCATCTTTTTATGATGTCGCCTTCGCTTTTGAGTATTTCTCCGTTTGCTCCTTATATTCTATTAATTGACTTGGTTCTACTTTATATCTCTTCTTTGGGCTGTTTTCTCTGCTTCTTCCAACAGGTTTTCAAGATAGTTTGTTTTGTCTTTTCTTGCCCTCTTTTTTACTTCTCTGTTCTTATTCCAATATTTCCTATGTATTTGGTTTTTTTTTTGTTTCGTCCTCTGTATTCAACCATTTCCTTTTTATTCTTTTCCTCTCTTCGTAATCGATGTAGCGTTTGTAACCCATGGATTTTGTTTTCCGACTTTGTGTCCAGTTGTTTCTTTTGCGCTTTTCTTTACCGCATCTTTGAAATGTTTCCAAATGTTTTCCACCGTAAGGTTTCTAAGTAGGTTAATTTTTCCAAATTTGCATGTTCTTCTTATACTCCCCCAGTATTTCTTTATTTTCTTTTAATTTGGCAACATGTTGTTGCTCTTGAAGCTTATTTTTATTTTGGCTCTAAAAAGTTGATGTATCTTGTAGAGAGTTCCTCCATGTTTTTTCAATCATTATATGGTCAATTTGGTTACTATAGATACCTCCAGGTGATATCCAAGTTGCTTTGTGATTTTCGTTGTGTCTAATAAGCTACCTGCAATAACTAAATTATTTGTTAAGCAGACGTCTACTAGTCTACGGCCATTTTCGTTAATTTCCCCGTGAAGTTTTCCTTGCCTTCATTGTCTTTACCCACTTTTGCATTTAGATCGCCCATTAATAATTTTAGTCCCTCGGTTGTTTCCGTTGTATAATTTCCCAGTTTTCTTGGAGTTCCTCATAAAACGTATCTTTATAGTTTGATCGTCTTTATCATTTGTAGGGCTATAGAGGTTTATAATAATTATATTTCTGTATTTCCCTTTAAACCGTGTCCATATTATCCTTTCTGTTTTGCCTCCCCATTCCTGTAAGCTTTTTTTAATTGATTTATTCATCATAAGAGCTACTCCCCTTTTTTTGCGGTTTAGTCTTCACATCGTGAGTAGAGTATTAGGTTTCCATTTGTAAGTGTCATATCTTAATCTTGTACTTTGTCATTTCTCTTGAGATTTGTTCGGCTTTGCTTATTTCGGCCATTGTTTGGTCGTTCCAGCAGCCCAGAAAGTATTTAGATTTGTCTCCTATTATATTTACTTGTTTTTTTTTTGTAACATATTCGATTCGTTGTTTGTTTCACCACCTCTTTCTCTGTTTTTGTGTCGGTTTTATAGTTGTGTATTCTGGTAGTTTTCTGAAATTTCTTTTAGGATGTGCTTGTCTGTTCTATTTCCATATTTGCCCTTGTATAGTAATCTTTGGGTATCCGGTTTTAATTTGCTTATTTTTTCTTTTGTTCTATTTCGGATTTCGCCTTGTATACGCATCTCTTCTTTTGTTAGATCGTTGTTAATATATACTTGTACATGTTTAATCAGTTTCGGTTTCTTGTTTTGCATTATCTCGTTTCTATCTTTTTTGCTTCCTGTTTTTACCAAACATGTTCTATTTCCCAATTTATATATCTCTTCTATTTTTATTTCTTTATATAATTTGTATAATTACGGATGGCCCATTTGGGGGCCCCCTACAAGATGAGGCCCGGGGCGGACCGCCCCCTCCGCCCCCCCTTAGGTACGCCAGTGCTCCATGGTTGGGAGTTTTACAAAACTGTAGATCTTCAACCCAACCCAACTACAAGATCTCATAAATAGGGAATTCTGGTAGTTGTGTGGTTGATGATGATGAGACGCCGTGTGCTCAGTAAGATTAATTCCATGATACCTAGTAATTGGCAAAACCAGAAAATCGAGAAAAGCCTAGGAGTTCGTTTAGAAATAACTATTCCTCTCCTCTCTTTCACACACTCCTTCTATCTGATCAATTCCTTACCTTCTGTCGTCTTCGGGTTATTTTCCACTTTCTTCCTTTTCTCTGATGTGTCTTACGTTTTGGTTTTGCTATATTTTGTCATTCCTGTCATCTGCTGTAAATATTGTAACACATGTCACAAAAGTGTTTGGAAAGACTTTAAATTGTTATAATAATCACCAAATTCAACTTTCAAAAATTTTTTCCGCGTAAACTTACTTCTACAAGTATAGTGAAGAATGATCAATATTTACATTACAGATAAATGTCTATGCGCTTTGTCTAAGCCTACTGTATACGTCTTTGAGCGTTGCAACATGAACATCTCAGTCGTTGTTGCTTATTATCCTACTAAATACTTCCAAAACAATTTTGGATGCTAATCTTGTTGGGTGTTTAGTGATTGTTTTGCTTGGGTCGAATGGTATCTTGCACGCTGTCAAGATTATTTTATTGCTTATAGCTACAGTTTTAAACAATTTTTTTTATTTAAGTATTTCTGTTTTTATGTATTATTTTAAATAGTTTTGTACAAAGTTCTTTCTAATGACCACACATAACACATCGAATCTTGAGATAACGCACTCATCAAAGTTTTAGTTCTGCATTATGACACTCTTCAGCATTCCCGGCATTCTTGTTTCAGATGAAACCTTAAGAGAGACCATTTTTGAGCAAGTTCAAATCCATCATTATTATAAAAATTCTTGCAATGGGAACATTTTCATTCTGGAGGCTCGAGTTTAAAAACTATTTTTATTGAGGTTTTCTGTGATTTTGCTTAATGGTGTAATTTAATACAGAGACTGTATTTTTTACTTACGTAGATTCATGATTTTTACCGAGGAAGAGCCTCCAAATTGTTATAAACGAGAAAAAGGCCCTTGTCGGGGTCTTAATTTGTAGATACACCCTGAAAAGGCCAATTTTCGACCAGGTATCAAGTTTGGCCTTTTTGGTTTTCTTCAGATCTTTTCATCGCCTATAGCCTAGATACCAGTTTTGTAAATAGATGATCTTCTAAAGAATACTTACTTATTTTGGTCTTATTTGGTAAATGCCACTGTATGAATTTTTGCAAAACAAGTTAAGTTCATCTGATAAGTGTCTTTTGGAAAACTCCCATTTATACAATGGCGTATGCTGCTTGGATACTAATACATAATAAAAGTGCCTTAACCAATCTACCGTAAGCTACACGGTCATCAGCAATGTCTTCACAGGCGTACAGGTGTATCATTAGATGGAGAGAGATTCCTGTACAGGATAAAGATCATAATCCAATATTTCAAAATTTTTAATTCATATACAGTCTATTAAAAAACAGAATAAATGTTGATACTAAATTATATCACTATTGCCACCTTGTGGTGCGTTTGCGAGACCTTCAATTAAGTTTACAGTATTATTATTTGTCTAACCAATAAATCCAATGGTTGCGGATTCAATTCCCAACTGAGATTCTGAAATGTGAGTTTCCTGCGACTACAATGAGTTGCTCATCGAAAGTACCTACCAGGATTCGGCTAAATTCTAGTTGGCGACGAAATTACCATAGTAGTTGAATCTACAAGGTCCAAAAACCGTCCCCTTAAAGTCTCAGCACCAAAACAACATACTATTTGTTCAAGAAATTCATTTCAAAATTCAGAACATTATACGCCTACGTTATCGTCAGTTTGACTCAAGTTACCACGGTTGAATAAACCATAAATAAACTTTTCCTTTGGTTAAATCTTTACCTATAATATTACTGCCTATTTATCTTCGGTTTTTAATTTTTAGGTAATAAATAATTTGTCTAAACGAAACATAATAATTTTCAGTATAAAATTATCATGTTAGATGCTAACTAATGCTTTAACAAAACCAAGGAAAATATAATAACCATATTATTATAATAAAATCCAAAATTTTTATTGCAATATGTAGGTAAGTGGAGATCGATGAGGGGGGGGGAGGTATTAGCTACAGAATTACCTTTACACCCCCTTATTCAGAAGTTTATGACTAAGGGCCGGAAGTCAAGTCGTCATGACGTCAAATCCTTATGTGTTGGATAGTTTGATAGTAAAATTTTATTTTAAAATAATTTATTTTGACACTTTATTGTAAAAAAATTGTCTCTCAAATGACGATTTGAACTCCGGTCCCTATTTATGACGATAAGTTGAAGATTTATGCATACCTAAGAATATTTGCAAATGTTGTTGGTGTAATGTAAATTTAATTTAATTTACAGCTGGAGGTATTAGTTTCAATTAAACCCACGTAGCTGCAAACATAAACAAGTACAAAACAAATGCTTTTCTTTTGAATAAAATAAGGACAAGATAACACCTGTTTGTAGAAAACTATTCGAAAAGATAATCATTTGATCTTTACTGATATCATTTGCTTTATTACTTACATTACAACGTGTTGACGGTTACTATTATTCAAAGAAAGAAATAATAAGTAATTGTTATCGCCTTTGAATTACTCAATAGTGTCAATTTTCAATGATACGCTTTAATATGCCGTTAACAATTCGTGTATAAAAGTTATTTGGTAAACGTGGAATAATAAAATAGAAATCTACTAAATAGGATGATTTTCGTAACGGGTAAAAATACCTACGGAAAACACCTAAGAAAATCCTATTAAAAATAACAGGAAGTAGGTATTCAGTCTCTGAAATCTCCTCGCTTTGTCATGTCTTGTGACAGAACCCTGAGGTAGTCCTGCAATTTAATTTTTTTTTTTCCTGTTAATTGATTTAAGAACAGTGATAGAGGAAAGCCGTAAGTGTAGTATTCCACGGACAAAAGAAGATTTAGAAGAAGTTGTGCCAACTTTGCTTGCTTAAATAGCACCCTGTATATCTTTTAATAATCCAATTCCGCTTTAAATTCTACTGCTCTTAATGTCATTTGTGATATTTAGTTTTAAGATAACCTCATGATTTGACACATCTTTCTAAAAATTTTTGTTGAACTACTGAGAACTGTCGCCTTTTTAATTCTTTATATCTAGAATATGAAATCTTCCTTAAATATCTGCTGGAAAAATTGGAAAAGACAGATAACTGGAATTCTTTATATCGTTGGATACCCTCCATTTAATAAGTTTGTTAAAACACAAAACCTAAACAACTGAGATATTCAGCATCGATTTCTTCGGAATGATTGGTGAAGCAGTCGTCAACTTACTCAAACATGCAAACATTGCTGGATTAAGATTAAGTCTAGTCAATATTTCTCAGACTGTAACAATTTAAAGCAATACATCTTGATACTAATTAAGCAACCAGACATTATAAAACACAGATCGAGATTTAGAGTTGGACATCTACGACTAATTGGCCTTTTAAGGTGAGTACACATATGTAACAAAACTCCATGTCGTTAACGTATTTTAAGATGTTGCAATAGTGTTGCAGTCACTCGCAAATTCATGTTTTTCATTCAAACTCACAGAATAGACTAGAACACTGTTTGTTACGACTAGAGTGCTTGGCACTCGATAATGTTTAACCTGTAAAACACCATCGCGTATCAGCCCTTTTTACGGTTCGGTTTTACAACACGGGATTGGTACAAATGTGTCTTGGTGTCTCTAGTAAGTCGAGTTCTTTAAGCAGGTTGAGAGTTTAGAACTGTTTGGGTTGATCGGAATTTTTGTTTCAGTTGCGCTTTTAGAGCCTATATTGAACTTTTGGGTCCAGTCAAGCCTTTAAGATCGGTAGATCTTTTCATACTGATTAAAAGGTTCAGATCGATCAAACTTCATAGGTCAGATACAAGGCTTTTCGGTTTTTGTTGCGGTTAAGACAAAGTATTTCGATAGTGATAGACCTACATCGACTATTTTTTTTTTATTTGGCTTTGAGCCAACATTACTTCATAAGCCTTATTTTATCTTATTTTTTAATTTAACTACACCTAATCCTTGCTTCAGACATTTTACCCTATTTATCTAGAAGTTCAGCTGGCAAGACAGTTTACTTAACAATAGATGTTGGTCTTAATCTATAAACCTGTAATCTTATCGTCGTACATTTCATCGGAAACCTAATGACACTTCATTGTTAGAACTTCTTTTGTAAAGTTCTTTTATTCAAAGCTCTATTATTATATCACTTGACAAATTGCAGTTGTAACATATGCATCTTTTTAGGAGTAACATTTGTAGTGTAGAAGAATTAACAAATTGTTACCATCGGGCAATTAGCAGTCCATACATTTATGCTGTATTACAATACAAAAACGATTTCAAAACCGATTATTTGACCTTATCCATTTTGTTGCAACTGAACCAAATGACCTAGCAACAATTGATTGATATATTGCACAACGCTTTCAAAAAATACTTGTAATGACTGGTAAGATGTCGTATCGTAAGCTTGTTTGCGATTTTGTTTGATCTGTATACAGAACTTCGTAAAGAAATATTTTTGCAGCTACTGATTTTGTTTTAGTTTTTAACTAAGAATTGTCTTTTTACGCGAACTGATATTTAGACTTATTAAGACTTTCCGAAAGCAGTAATCTACATCTAAGGTGTAAAGCTACGAAATTTTAAAACATGGCTGCAAAATTTTGCAAAAGCCAGGTTAACCATTTCTAGTGGTTTCGTAAGTTATAACTAAACTTGCAATCTTCAGATCAAAAAGTGAATGTTTAAGCTCTGAAATTATCTTTCAGTAGACGACTTATAATATTATAGTATAATACTTTAGGATTTTTGTTTTAAATACAATGAAGAAGTACGAGAAATATGTAAAGAATCCCGTTGGCATTAAAAGTGCCAGAAGATTTGATTTCAGAACCTTGTTTTATATGCCTTTGGGGGTGCAAAAACACATGACGTCGCCTTCTGGTGTAACGGATGTTAAAAAAGTTCCTTGCGACTGCCACTAACTAGTTTAGTAGCCCCGTAATTCCGGTGTAGGTCGACTTAGACAGCTAATTGTTTTTTAAAAAGAATTAAGCTGCCTAAGTGAACTTAACGTCTGATTCTGAAATCAAGTTTTCTAACTCTTTTAATGTCCACAAGAACAGTAAATATGCCCAATTCACCGGTAAAAGTGGTCTACCAAAAATCTACTACTAACCCATTTTTCAGACTATCGAGTTTCTACCACGCATACAACCGAATAAAAGATTCACTACGGGTTCCGCCTAGACATGTTATGTAACGCTCTAAAGTTGAACTGATACACTACTGCTCACAACCGATCCCGTAAGAAAATAAAGATTCAAATAGTGATATTATCTTAGCAAAACTCACAAATCTGAATACTTTTCCAAATCAGGAAACAACTATGTACATAATAAATAATTTCAAAGTACTATTAAGTGGGAAAGTAAGAAACGTTTCTGAGAAAAAAAACTTCCAATTAATTAGAAAAGTGGTCCATTGGTTTGTTTCTTCGAATAGACCTCTTTAGTTTCAATGAGACCTTTTAAAAGTCAACGACCGATTAATCTCTCTTCAAAAACATCCGAAATTTATATAGAATATTTCCATCTTTGCCAACTTACAAGGAACGGAGAAAAGGTCTCTCTATCATATTCAATGCTTAGCTCTCAACATATAAAGTTGGAAGTTCTAATTTGCGATTTTTGGACCGTCATGGGTGAATCAGCGAATGATAATACAAGAAATCTTTTCAGTATGGCTAGAAGCAGAAGGTGTAGATGAATATCGTCATTCCGAAAATATGAAAAAGGAAAGATGAGCCACAGATCTTCAAAGGGTCACATCTAAATCACAAAGGTGCATTAAAATAGACATATCTTTTATGTTTTATTTTACAATATAGTATCAAAGAGAGTTCTAAAGAAAACAGGCGAATACTTACTTATACAACCCATCTTATCTCTCCTGCTTATTTCGTTGAAAGTGGATTTAAAACTTGCTCAGTAAAAACATGAGTTACTACTTGATTACAAATGGGCACAGTGTATTTAGTTCAGAGTCGAAATGGATCAGCATCAGATCAGACTGGTTCCCAGATAACATATAAGCCTTTCAATATTCCAGATTTTTACATTTTACAGCTTAAATTGACACGAATAAGTCGAAGTTTTAATTGTGCACTCACCACAAACATTCTTCTGAAAAAAGTAATGTATATTTTTACTTCATAGATTTCAGAGAGAAAGGATAATGGCAAAATTAATCCTGGCAAGTAAGTATCGAATCCAATTTGGTCGTGCCTAGAAGTATCAAACAAATCAACAGAACCTTTTCCTTGAGTTCCAAATCTGAGGTTATTCCACTAACGCTTACGTTTATATCAATACCACTAGGTGTTTCTGCAGTAACTATACGGCGAGCGTGCCAGTTCTGACAGATGGAACATGTCAGATGTTTTTTTCAAAAGCTTCCCGCTCCAAATATCTTTAAAACTAAACAAAGTACCAAAATGAAATCAACGCTTGGCATTTTTATAGGAAGGAAGACACCAGAGCGTATAACCGATTTTTAATCACAGCTTTGTTAGTGTTTAACTAATTTGACAACACTGTCAATTTTGGTTGTCTTGGTTCAAATTCCTTATATCTAGTTAATCTCAGATACTATGTAAGTAACATCACACAACTCTTACTTATTATTGGCGATCATCACAAAGTGGGTAACAGCTGGCGTCAGAATTGGAAATATCATGCTTGTCTTCCCGATTAACATTAACGTTAGTTAAGATTCTAGAACTGAAAGTTCAAAAATGTTTTACGACGTCACGAAAAATTAATATTATTAAAACCGCAACAGAATAATGATTCCTAATCAACGTAGTTGCTAATTTCTTAAAGCTAGAATTTACGGTTCACAAGTTACCAGATTCTAACCTTTAGGCATGGAACGTGATACATCGAATGAGTGGTCTCTGAAAATGCAATGCTTTGATATAAAAAAAAACAAAAATCCACTGATGCGTTTTTGAAGAATCGTGTTTTGTTGTTTCAAACATAGAAAACTGAGTGTATGGAAAAATTTTGCTGACAACAATATTTTCACCAATAGGGACGTTTTCAAAATAAAACTCAGAAGCCTGAATTTATCTTATTCAAAAGCAGGAAAAACGAAAGCAATTTTTAGCGTAAAGCTGTAAGTCCAAATAACATAAAGTTTTAAACACTGATATGTACGAAATTTAAATGTAAGCAGATTTAAGCAAGAAATAAACCATTATTATGATAATTGTGTTGTAGATTAAAAACCGAACATTATCATTCAAAAATAAACTAAATTATTTTATTTATTTTATTAAAATAATTTTTTTAATGTACACCTTTAAATAACTAAACAGTAAAGCAAGCTGTTCTCAAATTCACATTTAACATTTTGAAAAACTTGAGGTTGAAGGGGTGTACATTTACGAGAGACACGCTGTTTCAGTTTTTCAATATTAGCAGGAGGAGTTTTGTACACAACGAAATTCAAATATCCCCAAAGAAAGAAATTCAGTGCCGGTGATCTTGCTGACTACTCACTTGCTTCCCTTCGCCCAATACATTTTTCAGAAAATCGGTCATTTAACCAGTTGTGAACAAGAACGACATAATGTGAAGTAGCATCATCCTATTGAAAATATAAATGGTCTAGTTCATTTTTGTAATTTTACTATTACTGAATCAATAATGGTATCAAAAAGATTCAAGTATTCCAATTTATCCATTTAAATTTTTATATATTGAGCAGGCTTATAACTCGATTTCCCAGTATTCCCGCCTATATATTAATTTTCAAAAGAGTTTGTTTATGAGTTTCCCTAAATACATTAGGTGCAGCATCACTCCAATACCAACAATTATTCGGTTAACAAATCTGTTTAAAGAACCATGTACTACCGCGGCAAAAACCAGGGCACACTTGTCTGACGATCCGTCGGTTCTAACAAAATTTCTCTTTTCTGCATCAGGCTTTAAGGTGTATTTGTCAGTTCAATTAATAAGGTACTTACTTACATAATAGTTTTACTTAAACTGAAAGACAGATTACAAGGGGTAACTTTAAAACATGTGTGATGCTCAGGGTTTTTTTTTTGCCGTGATGTACATTCATTACTAGAACAGATATTTCGAATTAAATAAGGAGCAGTATTTATGAACACCATCATCACTTCGCAAAACTTTGCACGCCTATCAAGATCATTTCAATTTCTGATGTTCGAAATTTGTACGGATGGATTTTATGAAGCTTAACTACACAATGTTGCAATAGTCCAAGCAAAGACTCTTTAAAATTACTTGTTTATACGTGCCTTAATCTTTTTCCAATCAAAAACAGAAAAAATAATCACGAGTCGTGTCAGTGTTGTAAACTTGGCGAATTCAAGTATAAACCAAACGTATGCTGCAGTAGGGTGAACATTCTGAAATAAAGGGTATCCTCTTAAAGGTGGATAGCGGTGTGATAGTACATACATTTGCGATAAAAAACGGTAGGCAAAAATTGCATAGTTTCCGAGAAAAATGCGATTGAAGTTTAATCGCTAAGCTAAGCCGGTCCTGCTCTCATACTTTTACTTAAGCAGAAATCGATTGGGGTTGACTAACTGTCCTTGTCATTGACAGGTAGCTTTTGCTATTTATGTGAGGGGTATAATAGTTTTTCTGGTTTCTACAATGCCATAAATAACCAATGGGCACGTTTATAACTTTTACTTTTTAATCTGTAAATGGAAAAATATTAAAATTTTACTGTTAGTGATTTTTTTTCTGTAAAATTCCAAAGAACCAAAAACTTCAATAAGTATTATGCTACATAAATAAAACTTGGTTGAATTTATTGAATTGAATTAAATACAGAGGCGATAGTACCTCCCATACGTATGTTTCATTTAAGTAGTATGTGTATCCGTTGCCATTTAAAATGTTTTCTATTCAAGTGACTAAATAATAATAAGGGATTAAGATGTTGCTTGTGAGACTGGAGTCTAATTGTTCGTGACATAAATTATGATATTATTTTTTTTACTGTCTTAGTGCATTTCAATAACCCTGCATGTTAAACATATTTGGGGCTGGCTATCGCAATTTCTTTAATCTCCTCAACTTCAGATTTAAAAAAGGAAAGTTGTAAAATGCCCAGGGGGTAGGTTATGATGGCATTTATTGTTCATTGTGCTACTACACCTGCGTTAGTTCCAAGAAAATAGGCATATCTGGTAAATTTTTATTCTTACACTACAATAGTTTTCAGACATCATAAATCTCCTTAAGTTTCACTTTTTAATCCGAAGGAAGGAATACAAGAAACACTTTTCTTTTTCTAACCAGAGACGGCTTCAGTTTTTAATATTTAGGAAATTTGTTAAAATTTTCAACTTTCACGGAGCCACTTCGTTTTTTTATTTTTTGTCTTCCTTTGGCCTCATTTATCACCTATTAAAAGGATACCCTTTATTTCGGAATCACCCTGTATAAGCAAATGGATATCTACATTTTTAGGGTTCAAATACTAGATATTTCTAATATAAGCTGAAGATATGCCTGAATTCAGTGCAATACGTACAATTATTCCAATAGTTTACGAATGTCTAATTTGAAATTAGCAAAAAACCACAATAATTAAAGCAAAGCTATTGAATTTTAGAAATAAATATACATAATTCTTGGTCAAAGTCGATTTCTTTATTTTTGTTTAGTTCTAATTTATAATTATGCGCAAAATGTAAAAATGTTAGCATAATTTTATTTTATTTTCTTACTTTTGAAGTAAGGATTTCCTTAAACTACAAAATATACAGTTCAACAGAAAATCCTACCTAAAAAGTAGGAAAATTTAATAACGACTTAAGTCCTAATGAAAAGTTCCCAAACTATAATCAAGATCTTGTTTGATCTTATCACGTTTGACTAAAAATATGTATTTTTACAGCATGAACAGATTCTACCGACATCTATAGAATGTTCTCACCTACTACTTCAATAATATTGCTAAATTTAAACGAACATTATTGTAATATTTAAAAGAAACATTTCAATATACTTCATAAGGAACAGTAATACTCTTAATTTAAATCAATCCCTGCTTAAACTAAGATTATTAGCTTTAAATACATTCTACCAGTTAAACAAATCAATGTCTTCCTTTAAACATATAGGTATACTTGCATCAAACAACTAAAGTCAGTTGATTGTGAGACAAAGTACCTACACCAAACAAAAAACGATCACAAATTGAGCCCAATAACAATTTTCTCTCCGCTAGAGGCGCAGTTGATCTACGTTAAATTTGATCTCACACCAACTGGCTTTGATAATTGAAAAAATAATAATTGCGAGACAATGCATAGAATAAAAGTACGCGAAGGGAAAAATATTGTCTTAACAAGTAAACGTCTTTCATAGTGCTGTACTGATTAATGAGAATGAGCATGAACATGACGAAATCGCTGTATTTTCCGCCCCCCTGAACGTGCCGCCCGCGTGCAGTGCACGCCCTGCACACCCGCTTAAGGCGGGCCTGGCCCGAAGTACCTAATATTACCCGAAACCGGTTGTACTAACGCCCGAGATGCTTACAATGGTTTTTGCACAATCGAGTTTCTAAGTTAATTTGCAAGATTTAAGCAAATTGATCAATTTTTTAATATTTAAAAAACCCAGAAGTTGTTTTTTGTATTACTGTCGCTAAGATTCATCATGTAATTTTGATGTAGCAGTGATGGAAAGTGGTGAATCGTCAGCTGCGGCTCATTAAAAAAAAAACAATTTGTTTTCAATGACCGTACTCTAACTTTTAATGTCAATTAATTATATGTATTATTAATAAAAATTTGAGATAAATTTTTATATTACTTACCGCGAGTGGTAAAATTAACTTACCGCCCGCAATACATAGCTCGTAAGTTAGCAAAAACGCCCGATTGTGCAAAAAAATATTTTAATTGACATGTACTATCGCGGAAAAGAAAACCGGGGCACACTTGTCTGACGATACGTCGATTCTAACAAAATTTCTCTCTTTTGCATCAGCCTTTAAGGTGGATTTGTTAGTTTAATTAGTAAGGTACTTACTTACATAATAGTTTTACTTAAACTGAAAGGCAGATTTACAAAGGTTAATTTTAAAACCTGTTTGGTGCCCCGGTTTTTTTGCCGCGATAGTACATTTTGGTTGATGCTCTTTCATACTCAATATAAAAAATCAAGAGTTCTGAAAGTTTGCAAAGGTCTATTATAATGGTAAGACTGTGATACTGATATTTACAAATTAAAACTTTTTACTAGAGTCCCTACATGTAACTTATAATCTGTTTTTATTTTAATTACGATAAATTTATATTAATGGACTCTACGCTTTACTAATATGAACGTTTTCATATTTTTGACGCTTGATATTATATACCATATTATCAGAAATTTGGGATAATAACAAAATACGATTTCTTACACCGGCGTCGGCTGAGTGTGGTTTTTTTATACACCAAAAGATTGTAGCTTTAAAGACTTTTCGTTTACAAAACATGGGGTCTTCTTTAAGGTCTTTAGAGTGGGGAATATGAGTATAGCAGGATTAGCGTAAATTAAACGCTCGCTAAACCCTCTAGCGTTCCACTTTTTACAAAAATGGCCAGAGTTGATTTTATTTTGATAGCCGTTCAAAGTTATCCTTCCACTTGCAACATATACAATGCAACAAATTGATTTATTTCTTTTTTTAAGCAGTGATTGAGATTGATAAAATGAAATTTCAGTGCGCAAAGCGAATGCTTGTAAAGGATATCATATTCTTCGTGCTATTCATTCGGTCTAGGCAACGAAGAGAGAATCCAATTCAAAAGTCGGAATAGATAGGAAAAAGATTCTGTTTAACATTCCCCATTAAACATCTTATTTTACGTAAAAAGTACCAAGAAAGCTTCGATTTGTATATTTTGATCTACATAACCTATAAAGAATTTGACAGTATTACTTTTAAAGGGTAGAAACCAAAATTTACTTTTGGAACGATAAAATTAGAAATACTGCAAATATCTTTCTTGGCTGTGCCAGGATTTGAAATCAATCAGTTCAGTAAAGTGCGTGAACGTGTCAAGATATGAATTGTGATCAATCTCTGTTTGGTCTTTTCGTTCTCCAGTGCTCCTACCGCCTTGCTAGATTTCCACAGCTCACGCACCTTCTAGTCCCTAGTAACCTATGTACACGTATGTACAAGTCCCAGTTGGAAGTCCTTTCCTTCTTGGCGCTGTCCTTCGCACGTCCGCATTCAGGGTAGAACTGTATGCATACCAGGTATCGTTATTATCAACTTCGCTCACTCCACCACCATTTCATTATCATAAAATATAGTCATCATCGCTTCCACCGTCACGCCGTGAATAACTTCCGCCAGAGTCCAGCACTGCTGCAACCTCTATTGACATCATTCCACAGGGTGAACAGACAAACAACGTACAACTCCTATTGTTACTTTATGAACTATGTTCATGTCACATCCAGGACTTGCCAAGCAATATCAAGTTTAATAGTAAATAATTAATTGCATAACGCTAAAATCGTTAGATTTTAGAACCTAAATTTGTACTTAACTGGTCAACAACGAATGAGAATTTAAAATAAACAAAAATCAAACTATAGAAGGCATTATAAAATACCCTATGTACTCAAAAAATAATAATATTTACACTTGTTTCCCTGCGTACCCTGGAAGAAGCCGTTTGCTTCAGTTTGTTAATTTTTTTGGAGAAAAGATTTTTTCATGATTTGTACATGCTTGTTTCTTGCAAATTTTGTATGCAGGTGCATTGAAATTTTATTCTAACTGGATAATATACTTACTTATACTAATTTTATAAAAAGTAACAAAGTTTACTATTTATTAAGTTTCTTTATAATGTACTATACTATAACTATTTTAAAATGTCCAGGATGTCGTAAAACCATAACAATTAACACCATAACACTTTCGGTCATCTGCTTTCCTTTTTCAGAATTTTAATTTTGGATGAGCTTGTACGTATTTCGAAGTATATCTAGGTAGTTTAAGGGTAGAACTGACTTAACAATAGGACCTAAAGTCTTTACTTATGCAGTAGTTGTACGTTGTGTTTTAAAAGAAAAAATATTTAATTAAGTTAAATGCTGCACATCTCTTAAAGAAGTTATTTTAAAAACTTTTGATATAATTGCCGATGAAATAAAAGAGGAACAGCAGATAAATCGACTTATCCAATGAATGTCTGTATGTGTGAGTGCGGAAACAAAATGTTTTGGAAAGAGAAGAACCACAACAGTTTTACGATATCCTGAACAAATTCTCTAGATTCACTATATTGAAGAAGTACCCTTAGAATAATGCTAATTCCTAAAACAGACCCTACAAATGAACATGAGAAACAGCTGGTAATTTTACTTTATTTATGCTGCAGTATATTGTGACAAGAATAAATGTAAAACAATTAAACAATAAAAACAAATTCTTTTAAACAATTAAGTAGCAAGAGAAATTAGAAAGTTGTATCTATTAAATTTTTTCGCGTACTATTGGAAGCAACAGTGTAGGTGTTTCGTTACATGACGGGTTTGTTTAATTCTTGCTGCTGCTAGTATCTAATAAATCAAGTAAGAATTCTTGTTATCTATGAGTATGACACAAAAATCTTTTAAGTTTAGAATAGCAATTTTATTGTCTTATTATTACTGTAAGATGCTAGATTATCAATTCAATTACCTAAGTATAACAAGAAATTTGAATTCATTTCGTAAAATGTAAAATAAGATACGAGGTCTGTTCAAAAAGTATCGCGAATTTTGTGTTTTTTCAAAAATTATTTATTTATTTATGAAATATCTATTTTGTCCCCTTCAAAGTAATCCCCATTAGATATTATACACTTGTGCCAACGTTTTTTCCAATCCTCGGAGCACTTCAGAAAATCATTTTTTGTAATCTTGTTCAGCTCCTCCTTCGATGACGCCTTTATCTCCTCAATCGTAGCGTAGCGTCGTCCTTTCGTGGGCCTCTTCAGTTTCGGGAACAAGAAAAAGTCACGGGGGGCTAGGTCTGGGGAATACGGTGGCTGCGGCATCATTAGTGTGTTTTTTTTTTGCCAAAAATTCGCGCACAAGCAACGATGTGTGAGCAGGAGCGTTATCATGGTGCAAAAGCCAATTTTTGTTCTTCCACAAATCCGGGCGTTTATGGCGGATTGCTTCACGCAAATTGCGCATAACTTGCAGGTAATATTCCTTATTGACCGTTCTACCCTGTGGCAAGAACTCATGATGCACCACGCCCCTGCAATCGAAGAAAACTGTAAGCAAAACCAAAAGCACGCTCTTCGTCGTTCACATCTTCTCGGCCCTCTGAGAACATTTTGTACCACCGATAAACGTTGCTTCGGTCCAAGGTAGCTTCACTATATGCCACAGTCAACATTCAGAATGCGTCCGCGCACTTAATTTTGTTTTTCACGCAAAATTTGATACAGATTCTTTGATCCATTTAGGCAAAAATCGAAGACGAGCCAAAACACGTCCAAGCAAAACAGCTGTCAAGAATTAACTAAACATCCAAAATGGCCGAACTTGTCGGCATAAGTGAGGGACATGAGTACCAACATAACGCCACAAAAAATTCGAAAATCGAATATACTTAACCCGCGGAAATTCAAAATTCGCGATACTTTTTGAACAGACCTCGTATACAAAGAGTACGTCAATGAACAATTATAATTAAAATTTTATATTGTTTTTGTTTTATGTAAGATTCTAAATAGGACACTTTCAACAGGTCACCGTGTAGTACAATTTCAGAGTAATCAATAATTTCAAAAACGTAGTAGAAGATAGAAAGTACTCAAATGATACAGCAATATTACCTCTAAAGCATTGAGAATAAAGTCTTGTTCCTAGTGAGATATGAAATGATAAAAGATAGTTGATATTTAATACATTGATGCTTGCTTGAAATGAAAATTTATTAATAACTGTTGTCATGCGACTCATTGTTCTAAAGTCTTATATGACATGGCGGAAACCAGTGGTATTTAGTCCCAGTTAATTTCGATTTATACTTATACTAAGCGTCGCCACTGCGTTGCGTCGTTTTATCGTTTCATGGATGCCCTGGCGACTGACTAGATTAATAACAAAATTAGCAAGTGAAGAGTATTCTCATGAAACAGTGAAGACAAGTTAGTAAAAGAAATTTCCAGATATAACATCCAACTCGTGTTCAATTTCCTCGTTCAAACCTAAACGCTATTGCTAGAAAACTCTAAACGAGATTCTTAATTTCCAGGCAGATAATCTTTTACGTTTTTAATCGGTTAAGGTGCTTTCCCCAAATATATCCATCATTTACAGCTCCTGATGTTATACGTATATTTTCAATTTTACGCCGGTAACAAATAACAATCGCGCATCAGTCATGTAGATATAATGATACAGACAATGCTTTAGATGTTTAGTAAAAAGTTCCAATTGCAAGTAAGCTGAACGAAAATCTACGCTAGAAACCTCATAGGCTTCCAAAAGACCTCGAAACACCTCAGTGGTAGAGAGAAAATGCTTATCAATTCTCTTAGCTACTATCACTCTATACTAGCATCCCTTGAACTGCCAAATTTTCTCTTTCCGACTCAATTTTCTTTATAAATGGAAAAGGGGCAAAACTTGTTCCAAGAAATATATGCCTTTCACTTGGAAACTCGTATACTTAATTTTGTATTTATGTTTTTCGTTGCAAATTTTGAGACTTACAGTATTTCCATAAAACTACCCCAAAATTCAACCCTAGTTACTGCCTTGGATTTAATTGTCAGTGAAACCTAAAGAGCATGTGGGTACTATGTTATACATTAAGTAAAAAATTAAATTTTGCAAACTCCAGAATTTCAACGAACTTAGTAGAAAACTCGACTGCGAGATCTGAAAGTCATAATGTGGTTGTTTCGGTATACAGATCACCCTCTGATGATATGGATGTACGTTCTTTCAACGTTTACGAAAATGTTTGTCAAATCTCATTAAATGACGTTGAAGAAATTCCTAGTCCATTTCACAAAATTTGGAAAACTACAATATCAGTATTGTTTCGGCCTTATCTGAATATAAAACCAAAGACCACGAGATAATTCCCTAATTTCATGACCTCTTACAAGTACTTAATTACCATACAGCAAACAAGAGTTACCGTTTTCTTGGTAACACTTGTATGAATTTTGATGATGACACTAGTGAAAGATCCTAGCCTATCCGACCACCTAATTCCAATACAAAATGCTAACTATAGGAAATTTATCTACTAGCTGTCCTATTACAGAAAGCACTACATAAATTCAATCATATAATAAGCAGTGCAGAATAGATCTTGTACTAGTTTCTTCACAGCTGCTAATGACAAAATAAATTGATTCGTGAATACTATTTAAAACATTGCAAATATACATATTTTGCTCTAAAAGCTATAACCGAACCAAGGCCAAAACAGTACAAAGAAGCGTTATCTACACAAAAAGATATGTTGGAAACTTTAGACAGCATAGGGAGAAAGGCACCAATGGCCATATTTCAAAATATTTATTAAAAGAATATCAAAAAAATATCAAAAATTAAAAAATTAAATTTAATGACACTGGTATGCATCCTCTAAACAAGCTTCAAGAAATGTGGAAGAATGTTAATCAGCAATCCCCATACTCTAACAAATACACCAGATTAAACGAATTATCATTTTTTTAAACTCTAGTAGATACTGCAGAAGTAACGCAAATTATAACTACGTAGTTTAAAAAATTTAAAATCTTAAAATCTAGATAATACACATGTTACTCTTGTTAAAAATGCAAAATCGACAATCGCCGCACCACTTACCGACATCATCAGTACTTCATATGAAACCGAAAAGTTCTTTAAACGTCGAAAACGAGCCAAAATAATCCCAAACCCGAAACAAAAAGACTCAAACAGCATAAATAACTATCACTTTATTACTATTACATCTGTGTTTTCCGAGATCATAATGACCTTTCAAGATCGTTGTCAAACTTTCAGTAACAAACAGTCATATTTGAGGTAATAAAAGCCATCGCAACAGCCTTCGAAGAACATAATTTAGCATCAGCTGTTCTACTTTTGGACTTATCAAAAGGTTTCTACTGTGTAAATCTAAGTTGCAATGGACATTATGGACATGCGGGGGGGCGGCCAAAAAGGGGCCCACCAAATTATCAAATCCAAAAAATTGCGGAAAGGTTTCAATAGAAATCTATTTCTTAATCAAGATAACTTTTTTGAGGGGGGGGAGCTCAATAATACTTCTTGCGGTGAGAAGCACTTAGTTACACTACTGATTATGGAGTTTGAGGAATCGCTTTAGATTTAATCCAATCCTACTTAGCAAATAGAAACAAAAAATATTGGTATATCGCTAAAACATTGAAGTACCACAAGGCACAATACTAAGCCCTATTTTTTTCATAATTTATGTTATAGTGGTTTCTAAATCTCATGGCACGCGACCTTCGATGCGCAGAAGACAAATTTTAGCTGGGCGGCCCTACATACATGATTTTTACAATTTTCTTTCTCTCTGTCTTGTGCAATAAGCTGAGCCTCTTGTGCATTTCGCGTGCCACGAGATTTGAAAACCACTATAATGATTTCAAATATGTCATGTCTACAGTGGTATCGTACCAGCACGCTGATGACACCAGCTTAATTGTCATACCAGATGAGTTACGGACTTTAATAACAATCGCCGAAACCAACAAATATAAAGTGTAACAGTGGTTTCAATCAAATCAAACAAAACAAGTTGTGTCTTTTTTTGGACAGATTAATGATAGTACCTAGTGTAGATCTGAAAAGTTTTTGGGGATGGTTCGGAATTGTAGACTTGATTGGACTGACCGCATTAATGAAATGTCGAAAAAATTGCCTAAAGTGATTTTTTCTTAAGAGATTTGGACATTTTAAAAAGTATTTATTGTGTTATGTTTGATACTCATCTAAATTATTGTGTTATTACGTGGGACCATAGAGCAGAACGTGCAAAATTAGAAAAACCTTATCCGTTATCGCAAGTGTTAGAAGTAGCAGAAAATCGTGGAAGTCGATTTTTATAAAATTAAAGATATTAACAGTGCAGTTGGTGCTTTAGACGAAATGGGATTAGACAAAGTATGATTAGATGAAATGGGAAAGATTCATATTGTATACAGGATGGCTCAACAAAAACGAAATAAAGTGAATAAGTCGCATAAAAATAATTTTTCAAAAAACGCGTTGATTTGTATTGGAAGGGAGACATTTTTCGAACCCTAAACTTTAACCCCCTAGGGAAAGGGCGTTAACCCCTTAAGAATTTCTAATGGGAAGGGGGGTCAAGTGGCACATCATTAGAAAGGCCTTTCAATTCTCAATATTGCCCTGTTTGAATCTTTAAATTCGGTCGATTTGTTTGGAAGATACGGAGTGACATTAAACTAAAGTGATATTTGTTCTCATTTTGTTTAATTTGACTGCTAATCAGTAGCAAGATACTGGTTAAAATGTGTCTAGAAAAATAACATAAATTAACGCAAAAAATGTTCAAAAAAATAAATGTTTGACCACCAACTTCTATACAGTGATAGAGATTATGTTCGGAACGTTGTCGCACCTTCTGGAATATTTGCGGAGTTATTTGTTGGCATTCGTTGATAATTTTACTTTTTAAGTGACTCCATAAAAAAAATCTAGCGGCAACAGATGCGGGGACCGTGAAGTCCATTCAATTGCGCCTCTCCTTCCGACCCAACGACATAGGAAAGTTCGATCCAAATACTCATGAACGGGAAGTGCAAATCAATCAATAATCAATTGATCCTCCAGGTAATGCTCGTCATTTTTAATAATTTTAGTTAGTACTGAATCAATGAGATATTGCAGCAATTCCAAATAGATATCCGCAGTCAGATTGCCAACTAGAAAAAAAGGACCAACGAAGCGATCACTAGAAATGCCTGCCCAAATATTTAACTTTTCTGGTCGTTAGGTATGGATATCATGAAATATTCTTGAATTCGAATCTCTGCTCAATGACGATAATTATAACGATTTACAGTGCCATTTACAAAAAAAGAGCATTCATCGGAAAAACAGACATTGAAACGAAAATTTGGATTATTTGTCGCTCGTTCATTTATAACCTCACAGAATTGCAAACGACGGTCAAAGTCGTCTTCGTTAAGTTCCTGTACCAACTGAATCGGCAGCAACATGACCCAGAACTGCCACTTCCACTCCTTTTTGCACGAGATTCTCAACAATTCTTTTTTTATTGACCACTGATCCTGTGTCTTGGATTTTGACCACCAATTCTAAAACATGTTTATATGCATGTTGTTGATTGAACAGCTCGACAGTTCTGTTTGCATTTTCACTGTTTCTAAAAAAAATGCAATCATTTCAACCCTTTCTGCAATCGAGTAACCCATAATGTAAGTTTTTGTAAATTTACAACAACTACTACTACTAGAAAATTCACTTACGGTACACACTAGAAAAATAAAAAGTAAATATGACAGACTTATTTAGAGTGAATACAAGATTGTCAAATTAAATGAGGACAAATATCAAATGTAAAAATTTGAAGAATATGAAGCCTTCTGTGTTTTAGATTTCACACCTGTATCTTCCAAACAAATCGACAAAATTTAAAAGTTCAAACGGGATAATATGGAAAATTAAAAGGCCTTTCTAATAATGTGCCACTTGAATCCCCTTCCCATTAGAAATTCTTAAAGGGTTGACCCTCCCCCTAGGAGGTTGAAGTTTATTTTTGTGGGAGTTATTCAGCCTGTTTCGTTTTCGTTGGGCCACCGTGTACACAGCGAAATATATGTAAGGTTTTTCAGATGTAAAAAACTCTAGTTAAATTCTAGCTCAAGCTAAATCCAAGAAACTTTACTTTTCAAGCAGTTTTTTAAGTCGGATTTCACATTTTTTAAAATTGTTTTATATAAACCACTTATTTGTTTTTAGCCGCAGCATGGCTTTCGTGCCTTTTATTATTTCAAATCGGTATGCAGAACGATTTGCTCATAATTCAGATTGTATAGTAGACTGCTTACATTGACGTAAATTACTTAGTAGTAACAGTCCTAAGATTTCTAGAAGTTTTGCTTATTCTTATTTTATTGACGTATTATTTTAATTAGAACGACAATTGATCAAAGGTAACTCTGTTACGTCAAGGCTAAAAAGGTTATTTAAATTACGTAATCATTAGTATCACTTACTTTATCAATTGTACAAGACACTAATTTTTTATTTATAAGGAATTATTTTGAAATTCAAGGATGCACTAGCAATTTTTATCATAAAGTAAAATAAATAAGTTTACAGAATAATAGATAATAAAGGTGATATTTCAACATATTATGATTGAAAGCTACAATTACCCGTTTTTGCTACGTTCGCAACTTTTAAATGAATTTTCACTTCAAAAGTTGTAAGAATACCTAAAAGCTATCATTAGGGTGTGAAATCGTTGAAAATTTTAGAATGCTATTTAAAAGGAAAACAAATTTAAAGAACGTTATACATAAATTATACATATACTATACTGAGATGATTGAGTAAATATTTCACTGTAAATAGTGTAGAAAACTAAAAATAAACAATATTTTTCCTGTTGGCACTTAAGCGGTTTTAAGTGCTAAAATTCAACCTCAAAGCTGGGAGGAAAACGGGGTGATTCTGCAGATTTGCATAGAAACTCTTAAAACACGTAAACTGCTTCTAACCGCAAACAAGGAAAATGCAATTTGAAAGCGGTTCAGTTTTGAAAAATTAATACCTTGAATTAACTTTAGATTTAATTGAAATTGAATAATATGTAAAACGTTCTAATATTATTTCTTTAAATTCTTTCCGAAACTAAAATGCATATCCGAACTATAGTATACTTAGAAGCATTCACTTTTATTAAATAATTAATTCTTTTGATGTAACTGTACAGAAGTGCTACATAAATATAGTTTGTTTCGTTTGCAACGCTGTATGATTGCCGAATTTGTTTCAACATGTGGTTGGAGCAGCCTCCAATGTTCGCTTCCTTTAATAAGATGATTTTAGGGAATAGCGTCCGTGCAATAATTATAAACAAGCAATTCGACGCAATTTACAAAGTTTTCACATAAAGAAATCAATTGAGTGTTGAACTATGCAGTTGAGTTGTTTTACAAATTTGGTTCTTCTTTTATTCTTCTTTTTCTCCATATCTTTCTATTCTGCGTTTGTTCTTTTATCCTATCTTCTCCCATTATGTTAATGTGTTTCAATTAGTTGAGGCGGAAGTCTTTTTTTCTATTAATTCATCTTACAATAATTAAATAATTTTGTTTTATACATCTGGAAGTTACTATCGTTAATTCATTAAAGAAACTAACTAAACCTTTACACATTAGCATATTTTTTGTTTTGTTTCATTATTATAAAAAGTCAATCGAAGATTTGACACAGTTCTTAAAGAATAATTGTGAACATCATTAACATACTTTAATTTATTGTGTTAGTAAGAAGGTAGTAGTTTATTTTTCGACTTAAACACTAAAATCAGTACATTTATTTTTATTCTTTGTTCCACATTCAACTAGTTTAAGGATTCGAGCATTTTAATTGAAGCGTACCCGTTAACTTTAAAAATATAACTAAACCCCTTTGCTTTATTTTTCGATTTTTGAAGTCGATTCATCGTTCCTTTATTGTTTAAGAATAAAACCGAAGAGTGATATAATGACTTTCTTTGCCTTTCCTTAATAGCTTCTTTCTTAGTTGTTTTATTATAAATATAAAATTTTGCATACTTCTTTCTATCCTGAATCCATGTTGTGATTCTAGTTATACTTTTTTCTACTATTCTTAAGATATCTTTTCTGAAATGCTTGTGCAGTTTATGGTATCTTCTTTTTTTTGTGTAATGGCATTGCCATTACTGTATTCCATCTCCGTCAATTCCCTTCTAATAGGTCAATAGATTGTCTTTTCTGATATCCTTCATATTTTTCTTTCATTTCTGCAGTGATATCATTTCTAGTTTTAATCTGCAAATGGCTTGTGTGACAGGTAATGTATTGCAGGGTTTGATGCGGGCCCGGTTCAATGCATATTATATGGCGTTACCCTGTGGGTCTGGTTGTCCACCCGTGCTGTATCATTACTTATAATTATTTGTTCTTCTAATCCTTCTTCCTTATTTGATTCTGTAGTTTTTTCTAAATATTGTTTCTATCTTTCCATTACGGCTTTTTCATCAACTATTACAATTCCTTCCTTGTCTATTATATATTTTTTTAATTTCTCGTCATTTCTTTTGTCTTAATTGTTTTAACGTTCTGAAAACAGTTTTTGATTCTCTGTGTAGCTTCGTATCTCTAGACTATTACTATGTTTCTTTTTTGCAAACTAGAGTATTTGCCCAGGGGCGGATTTAGGCATGGTTTTTATGGGCTGCAGCTCAGGGCCCCGTTCAATCAACGGGCCTCCCGTGCAATCAGAAAAAAATAAAAATAACAATTTAAACTTTTCTAGATATGGTTGGCAAAGTTAATACTTGTCTCATCCTCTCTTCTGTTGTTTAAAGTTGTGACTTTCGACTCAATTAATGAAGCCAAGTATTTGCAATCGGTCACTAATACACACGTAGAATTCTTCAACTGCTTCGAAGTTTTTCTAGTTCCATAAAATTACTTTTGAAATAAACGCTTGTCCCATTAACACGAACCTTTTTGCAGTTTTATTTTATTTATCAAAATCTGATATTATTACAATTAATACCAGTCCATAAACATTTTTATTATTTAATTGGAGCAGCTTTATAATATTATCAGAAGCAAGGAAAGGTAGTTGGGTGGCACATTTAGTTTGATACCAAAATCTCAGGTATAGATATCTACAAACCCCTACAGTATACCCTTTAGGTACTGATAAAATCCTAAGGTTAAATTGTATGTCGCATTATGGGAGGAAATATCTTGACAAAAACCTTGAAACACGGTGTAATTATGTTTCATAAGATAACTGTTATGTAATTCAATTGAGGAGCGGATTTAGTATATGCAACTGCATTAAATAAAATTAAAAAATTCCTTAATGTTTGTTGACTATATTTTTTCCGATTTAAAAATGGTTTATTAGTAAAATGGCGGATAATCTCCACAACTACTCCAACCTCGGGTTAATGGGGAGGGCCCCCAAACAGTATTTGCCCAGGGCCCCAAAGCTGGCGGTCCGTCCCTGTATTTGCCAATACCTGACCTCAGTTCTGGCCAGTGCTAAGTTATGTCTTGAGTATACGCATTATTTGTGTCACGGGTCTGAGTTCACAACAGCAGAAGAAATGTGGGAAGCACTGAAACTGAAGATCGCAAAATCAGCAGAAGAAGCCTTGGGAAAACGAAGAATAAATAAAAATAAAACAAAACCACAAACTCCATGGTTTGACAGAGGGGTTAAACAGCTGGCGAAAGAAAAGAGGAAAGCTTTCCTAAAATATAAATCAATAAAAACTCAGAAAGAATATAAAATATATACAAGGATACAAAATGAAGTAAACCAAAAGATCAGACAGATAAAGAAAATACTGGGAAGAACATACCAGTGACATGGACAACGATTTATACGGGGCCCAAAAAAAATTTGGAAGATGAAACAAAACCAAAAATGGAAGATAAATGAAATAATAAGAATAAATAATATCGACAACGACAAGTGGACAGCACATTTCCAACGCCTGTACGGCAACCCAAGAGGAGAATATGGTACTACTCCCGAGAGCATAAACACTGCAGAAACGATTCGAAGATAGAAGTAGCAATAAAAACTTGAAACAGTATATATAACAAGATGCTAAAACACAGAGGCGAAAACCTTGTGGAACAACTACATAAGTTATTTAACAAAATACTAAGAGAAGGAAGAATACCGACACAGTGGAAAGCAAACCTGATCATACTTATATACAAGGAGGGCGACAAAAACGACCCAGACAACTATAGAGGAATCGCATTACTTAATGCCACAACAAAACTGTTCACATCTATACTGAACAGGAAACTACAAGATATAGAAATGGCAAAAGAACAAAAAGGCTTTAGAAAAATATAGGGAAATGGTAGATGAAGTTTTTATGTTATGTCAGATGACAGAAAAGTCAATAGAATCTAACAGACCTTTGTACCTATACTTTGTAAACCTTACAAAGACGTTTGACAGAATCCGTAAGAATAGCGTACTAAACATCTTGACCGAAAAGGAAATCTTCAAGGACATCATACCCTAAGCTCATTCCTTTTTTATCTAATAATAAACAAGTTTATAGAGAGCTTAAAAAAATTGTGGGGCTACAGGGCAGGGAACAACAACGTAAATGTTATGTGTTAATTGCTAAAGATGAAGAGTCGTTTCAAAGACTCTTACATCGATTGAACACGACAGCGAAACAAAATCGATGACGATATCGAGGAAACCGATAAGATGCAAGTTGGAGATGGATGGAAGATTGGTGGAACAGGTAATAAAATATAACTACCACGGCGCAAAAATAACAAGTGATAGAAACCTGAAATCAGAAATCCACACTCAAATCACGAAAACAACACGAATTGCGGGATGCCTGAATGGCATGATATGGCGAAAGGAACATATGAAAAAAGAAAGTAGGATAAGGATTTACAAACCAGCAATACTACCTATTCTCACGTACGCAAATAAGTCGATTGGACCAAACTTACCTATATACCAGAACGCTTTATTAAAAAATTCTGGTTTTTTTTCAAATAACGCAAAAACGCTTTGTCTGATTTGAACAAGATTTGCTATGTAAACATCCCTATGCTAGAAGCATTAAATTGTGTGACATCAACAAAATCTCATCTAGAAGCTGAAAGTTTTAACAAAAACACTATTGGTTGCTGTATAGGCAGGGTTGACAAATGTGAAATAAAACTTAAATTCTCAACTAGCGCGATTTTTAAAAGTTGTATAAAAGAAATACTGAAGAAATCTTTGTAAAGTATCTATTAAGTACTGGTAAAGAACTCAAATTGATTCTCGTAATAAAAAATCAAACCTGAAGCTGTAAAAAAAAAGCTTGCAAGAAAATGCATCAAAATATGTGATGGTGATGATAGGGTGTACGTATTTCAGAATCAATATAACACAAAACATGCATTCTTGCGTTCAAGACAGTCTAAAAAATTAAGTCTGAACATAAATGGAAGTAAAATCCCGAGGATTTGAAAGAAAGATCACGATTTAATGGGTCTTCGGTGGAATTTATTGAGAATATGCCGAAACCATTTGTGATGGTGTATCATGCCCTAGAAAATATATTTAAATTCTTGTCTATACGCTCCTTTATTCTTTTTATAGATTGTTCATCATAACTTATGTAAATGAGTTTGTTTTGTTCAGACAGAGTTCTACTTTTCTTTATAAGCATCGAAATTTGAAACTTTCTAAAAGAACATACAATTGTTATTTCCTAGCAGACGAAAATAATATCCATAAATTGCCATAATGTTGCCCTATTAGAAAATTTCGGGTACTATGTAAAAGAAGTAAATAAGCTTGTAAACATTTAAGTCGATTTCAGTGGAATTTCTAGAATAATTAACACAGAACTTACAGAAACGTCTGAAAAACGCGTATGATTGATACCACAAAAACATTTTAAATTGTCCAAAAATAAATAAACGAAAAACGACATGGGCAATAGTAATAGTTACATAATTACATTAAACTTTGTACAGTATACAATAATTTCTCTTCAGTGTAATTATTTCCCGACAATAATTTATTTCTCTCTCTAGATTTATTCCGTTTACTTTCTAATCCTGAATCGTTGTTGGTCTCTTGCTCTATATGGCTATTTTATTTTTTCCTGATAGAACTTGTGTTTCTTTTTATTTCCACGACTACTAAAAATTCAACTTTTTATTTTGTAATAGAGCAAAGAAAACAAACATACGTCTGTACATTTTTTTTAGACAGAGAAGACAGAATTATTTTTAAGTCACGGATAACAAAGAAGGGTATAATCCTAAAGATTCAGTAATTTCACTGTCTGTTGGAGCTTCCTTGCTCTATTTAGATGGCTGGAATGTTGCCCAAGCTGTTTAGAATTAATCAAGTAACTATAGGAAGATCGAAAATCAATTTGAATTTGTTTTATAAGTACGCGCCGATCTAAACTTTCAAAGACTTATAATCATTTTTTAAATAGGACCTCATTGGAACAACTAGGACATTAGATAAAAAATTTATCTAGAGAGAGAATGGAAAACAAAACAAATGAAAACTAGTGTTTTATTCGAAATAAGAAAGTCATTTCCGATGAAACTGGAAGCGATGTTAACGCTTTTAACATCTCAAAACAATTGCATTTATTAACTGTAATGTTAAATATCATTAAGATTTGTTTATAAATAGAAAGATAATAATTTCGTACCGACGGCCTGGGTCATCCGGTATAGCTCGCAAAGACGGAGACTAAAATATTCAGTGCCCATGGTTCTGAGTTATGTATACCCAAGTTGCGATACAAAAACTAGGTTTTCCTATTTTATTTCCTGTTGATTCTTTCTGTACTTAATGCTTCAGCTACCCTTTAAATCAGGAGTGGGCATCCGGAGCCAAATAGGTCAAATAAACTCGTATAACAACAAAACACGTTCGCATATATGGTCAAAACTAAATTATTTAATTGAATTTCTTATTTTTCTGCTGATAATTTTGCTTTTCGATATCTCAAATTATCAACATTCAATTACTACATTTTCTACACAGCGTAAAATAGTGTATAGGTATACGTATGCAGTAGGAATGTATAAGCAAATCAAAGTTTAAAAATAAAGAGTTATGTGTGGTTATGCAATGAATAACATTAATCAAGAGTAGATACCCACTGCATAAAGAGATAACTGATCAACCTTGAAAGTGACTGACTATTGAGTTACTATGATAAGGAGTTTTTAAACATTATTATAATTTTATTTGCATATTGCGCACAATCGCACATATTGTTAATGCCTTTTGTAGTTGTAATCCTTCTACTTGTTCTTTATTTTCAAAAACAAAAAATTTAGAAGGAGTTGCATAATGTGATAACACTAATGGTTCTTAAGGGTACGGTTGTAGGTCAGTTTGACTTTCAAAATTCGACTACATAATTTGTCTTAACCCAGTTCGACTTGTTCAGAGTTTGACTACTTGTATTAGTCCACATGCATGTTTTAGATCTCATTTCATGCAATCATCAGGGGATGTTTTCTCTACTTCGGGAAATGTGTTTGGCAAAAAGTGAATATAGCACGTAAACAACACAGCTTGTCTTGCAACGATCCAGACGTTAACCTTGAGATATAAAAACTCTTTACTTTAGCTTCTCCGCCACCCAAGAAAATAGAAAATAGCTTCAAGCAGTTACTATCTACGAATAATGTGTTTGAAACTTGATATGGAGTTTTTTTTTCTCTGCAGTTATACCTCAATTTGAGTTTGAATAACTTTATGTTATTTTTTAATTAGTTATTGATATTCTATAAAACAAAAGATAAATAGATCGTATTGGACACAAGTCAAATTTTGATGAGGTAGAAGTATATTGGTATATTATTGTAGATTGAAATGAAACATGTAAATTTTAGAAATACAAAGTCGGTGGTTAGATTGGAATAAAACTAACTTACGGGTTTACATTTCTTGGTCATTCTTTAGTATAAATAGATCTACATAATGGTTTTAAAGAACCAAAACATAATTAGTATAAGAATTTGAAGAAAGTAAAGAATAAATTTGGAGAAAGTTTTTGACAATTTCAGAAATTTCCAATAACATGGCAGTTAAGGCTAAAAAACGAAGATTTTTATTTCAAAAACAAAATTCGAATTTCTTTCTAGATTATTATTAAGGATCAAAATACCCGAAAACCAACCATGTATTCGTTATATAGTTTCCGAGATGTCAATAGCAAGCCTCTAATTTGAATAGCCTTGCATGTACTCATTACTCATTGCAGTAACAAAAGGTTATTACAGAAACTCTTTTCAGTTAACCCTTCCAGTGAATATCTAAAGTCGGGTTTTTACACGTCAGTTTCTATGAATTGTTTTGGCTTATTTTTGCTTTAATCACAGATAATAGAAAAAGGGTTTTACTATAATGAAAACAAAAACGAGACGTCTTCGTTCACACATCTATTCGGATGAAGTAGTATCTCTCCAGTTGTTGCTACCAATTTATGTTAACAATCGATTTACCATTATATACTTGTAGAAGTATGAGTGTTATTTCTAAAATTCCGTGAGAAGATTATTACTATATATACGTATACAGCGATTATATTATATACAATAAATCACGTTTCACGAAGTAAGGTTAGGAAAAATAAATGTAAACTGTATTAATAAATGATATAAAAAGGTCACAAATGCAAAGAACTACGATATTTCACTGTTTCAGTCAAAATTCTGATGGAAAATGATCAAGACCATAGGTTTCACTTCCAGTGAACGACAGAACTGACTGACCACTTTGACTGAAAACGTGTTCTGACAATCAGTTTAGATGAATCAAAAAAAATGTTTCAAAGAAACTGACGTGCGACAAACCGCCTTTAAAATACAACTTAATAAGACGTTATTTTGGGTTTTCAGTAAAGTATCGTGAGATCAATAAGTAAAGACATCTCGGTAGCCTTTGGACACTAAAACGTATTTTTATAATTGAAACAAAACTACATAAATAACCTAAACATATCAAACTAACAAAACATCTTTACAAAGACTGTTAGAAAGGCTCTCTATTTGTTTGTATTGATTTACACGTTTCTTCATACTCTCAAACACTCCACGTAACGCATGCTCTGTGGGTTAACGAAACCATCAATGTGGACCAAGCCTCGTCCGAAAAAATGTCACATCCAGCAAATTGTCATCGTTGAGGTTATCTCTAAACCACTGACGATAAACTATCCTTTTATTATAATCATGTGGTAACAACTCCTGGTATATTTGTGATTTATCCTTATTAAGGATACAATCCAAGATCTCGTAAAATATTTCGACAAGTTCCATAACTCACATCTAATATTGTACTACTCTCCTTATGGAACTTGTTGGTTTATCCTGCATTGTGTTTCTGGCGTTGTTCACCATCTGATTGGTTTCAATATGAGGCCTACCACTCTTCCGTTTATTGCTTATTGATCCTATCTCTCTAAAACAGTTTACGGTTTGTATTAATTGCCTTCTGAGCTGATTTGCATTTAAAAATGCATTTGGAAAACTTTGGATAAATTCCTTACTGTGAGCAGTAATGAAATACTGCCATTTACTGTTTGGTTGTTGTCGATAATTTCGAAAATATGCTTCTAGATGAAACTTTTTCTGTTCTTGTATCAACATCTTGGCTTATGTTTGGGAAGATTTTATATGTGTACACAAAATTAATAAGAAAAGACAAACTGTTTTAGTTTCATAATCGACCGAGATGGCTTTACTTATTGATCTCACAATATTTATAATATCTAATTATTTCTATCTTCCTGGCATTTTAAATCATTACTAACGGTTTTGCTATTATATTCACCCCAATTAATAAATTATTTGATGTTCTAGCACAACAGACATTTCTTCGGCGTTTTCTTTGTTGTCAAGATACTTTTTTCTTACAGTCTCATTATATTTATTTAGGAAGTTCGGGAAGTTTTAAATGATGTCTTGTAAGATAAAATGTTTTGTTGGATTTCCTGTTCTGAAATGCACATGGTGCACATACTCATTAATTGTCAATACTTATAATTTTTATCTTTGTGGTTTAATGGTACTAGGGCTTGAAAAACGAAAACGCTGTTTTCAGCAGAAGTGTTATTTTACATATCTTGTTTTACAAAAGGTGTTACAGATTTGGATGAATTTGTTTCTTGATAGATGTAGTATGTATAAAAGGGCGGACCTTTAATCTTCAAGAGGCTAGGGTATAGTTGCACCTCGCAGTCAATTTGAAGTGCATAATTTTTGTTTACTAAATCGGTTACAAATTGGGTCGAGATATATCATATACATAGCTGTGCAAACAAAAATATTTATTGTAGTGTATCTTGAACATGTGATAGACAAAAACCAACTATGTTAAAGAACAGCGCGGACTATAAGAAACTATTGCCACTCAGAGAGTCATTTTTGAAAGATATTTCGCTGTATACGCTGAGTGGATGTCTATTCCTTCTTATATAATTTTGGTATTGCAAGATTTTGGTTGTTTATAACATAAACATTATAACATAATATCAATAATTTCTTGGTTCTGCCCTTCTCAAGATGAATGCATATACCACTCATTTCTTAATAGTAACTAGTAATTATATACAGCTTATTGACGCAATTGTACAATTCATATAATATTGCATAGGAAAACTATACCCAAACCTTTTTGAGGATTAAATTCTGTAGGGCAAAACTATCCCAAACGACCAGGGGGAGCAATTTTGCTACTACCCTGCAATATAAAGACGATAACTAAAAATAAGCAAAATTGACTTTGGGATATTGTTGGATTCTTTGCACCGAGATTTATATACCGGATGTGGAGTTTCAAACCCGTACATAGGACAATGAATGGGGATTTAGATTTTTGTAATTCCTGCTCTCCAAATGTACCTACAAGGGTGGTAATGGTATCAATCGATATGGTAGAAGTTCCCTCTCAATCTGGCACTAATAAATTAACCAAAAAATGCTCAGAATTAGCAAAATAAATTAATAATAAAATTGTCCTATGTACGGGTTTGAAACTCCACATCCGGAATGCATGTCAAACAAGAAAACACTAACTTTGAAAAATAAGTGATACAGACTAATTTTTAAAATGCCCTATATGTTATACAAATGTAAAGAAAAACAAACACTCGATATCTCAGAAGTATGATTTTCATAGTTAGGGCCTCTTTGTTTTGCAGGGCAGTAAACGCAACAATCACTGGAAGTGTTTTGCACCGATTTTATTATCAAAGGCGTTTAATATATTGCAGCAAACGGTTGCTATATTCGCTTCCATCGAAAGATTTGACTGCGACAAATCTGCTATTTAGTTTAAAGCATCTGATAGATATCTAAGTGTTAAGAAAAGGATTACAAGGTAAATTTTTCTGTAAAACTCACCTGCTTTGTGAACTATCGTCATTTCAGTATCTCCCACTTTCTTCGTTTTTGAGATTAAATACATTTGTTTCTTGATAATCTGGCTTAATAGGATAAATCTCAATTTTCTTTTCTTTAGGGTATACTGTGGCTGACAAATTTTTACTTTCGCTAAAGATTGTTTGTTACCTCGAAAATAATAAAAATAAATTACTAGCGTAATTAGAAGAACATGTAGTGTCTAGATGACTAATTTCATTAGCAATATCATGTAGACGAGTGACATTTTTAGTTTAGTTCAGGTAATATTTGTAAAGCTTGTTTTAAACAATTCTATGGATTTAACTTTGAATTCCTCTTTTATAGTTACTGATATCGTATTACATTTTAGACTTTTATTGGGTTTTATCCGGTTTTATCTTATAATGTCGATTTGAATAAGTCTAGCAACACGTCTGCAGACAGAAAATATACTTCTAGAAGCGCTTATTAGACGACAAGACGAGAAAATTCAATATAGATTACTTATTTGTACACTGTGGTTGAAAGATACCATAATCTTAGAGCAAACCCGTTGTGATAGCTTCTCTTATATTAGAACATCGAATAATTTATTAATTGAGTCGAATATGATAACAAAATCTTTACTAATAACTTAAAATATCAGTAACATTTTGTCTTCCTTGTAGTAGCACATCTCACTCGCCTTACAACAGACATTCTAAGTATTGTGATCACACATTAATTTGTTATGAAATTCAAACGTACCGTGGCAAGAATAAAGCAAATTCCTATAAAGATCCAGTACATTTACATTTACCGTTACAATAACTTTTTACGTTGCCTTGATTGATTTTCCCATACGAAATATTCCTCACTAAATTGGGCAGTACTTTACGCAAACAAATATTACATTTCTATTATAATAAGCCTACGAAGCGTTAAAATTGAGATTTGTTTGCGAGAAATGACACACGGCGGAAAGAAACGTTGATGATGAATTAACCGTAAACATTAAATCAGAATTATTTATACGAATTTAAAGCTAGTTAAATGTTGGTACCATTTAAGAATGAAAACACCTTTGCCTTTTTCTTTCGTTGCCGAGATATAACAGTTAATTTACGAAATTTAGAAAGTTGCATTTCCTTCCCTTTTTCCCTCATAACTTTTGTATCGACCAATGGGCAGTGATCCAAAAATTTGTTCTGTATGGATCTATTTTGTGCCCCATTCGATAAGTTGCACGAAGAAAGTTCCCTCATCGAATAAAGTTTATTGAATTGTTTGAAAATCTGTTACTTATATCGTATAACTAATCGTGTCATACAACACCCTCATCATGAAAAATTCAAATAATAGTCATGCAGTTAAATTGCACAAAGACCACCATTATAACTGAATTACTATTTCTGTGTCATTTTTTTAGGAATTTTCATTGTAACATTCAGAAATCATAAAAATATATAATTATAAAAATACTTCTCGATCCGCAAATTTAAGTTGCTTGTTTTTTATTAATGCAACTAATATCATTCAGCTATAATTTGAGAAAAAGGAAAAACTAGTTAAGTGAAGCAAAGTTTCCTTGATAAAGACCACTATGTGTTACTCAAGCACAGTTATATGTAATCCCATAAATTCCCGTTTCACAAAGAAAAAAACTTACTACAGTAGTTTGTTAAAAATCTTTTTTAAAAAATGAGATTACAAATTTGTCTATAACTAAAACAACTTAGGTGATTTCTTAACGTTCTTCTAGATACTACTTTAGATATAAAAGCGGCTGTACCTCTTACAGTACCTAAATATTATATAGCTGGTTTAAATTGTTCTTTGAAATAACTAATGTTTTGTAGTTTTTATTGGTGTGTTCGAGCCATATTTGCTGAAAAACGGCAGCAAATGCTTTAATGGGCTAAGTACACTCACTAGGTGCATTTTACTTTTATGATGTAGTCACACTTTCCCAATCGTCATTTTAGGAGGAAAGTGCGCTTACCATAGAAAGTTACGCCAATACATCTGTCGTGAATATTTTAATACAATAGCGCATAAATCAATAATGGAATACTCCCAGTAAACAGGAAAATGCGTTATATTCACATTTGTTTTGATTTTATAACCATAAATAGAATAAGCCTATATTGCAATATTGCATAGGAGTAAAACATATGCCGTTACCTTTATTTATTAAGCACGCTATTGAAAAGACAATACATCAGTAGGTTCACTCTTAAATAAATGGAATGACAAAACAGTAATTTTGGATGAAGTTACGGAATGTTCCAACACGCACTTATCCCGCTTTCCCTTTATCTACGACTGTTAAAAGAAACTACGTCAAGGGTGTGGAATAATGGGCTTGGCAGTTTTTTGGGATTTTTTTTGAAAATTGGAACTTTTCTATTTCAATACTCCTCTATGACTCCGTTATCTTTGAAGATGAAAAACGAATGAGGTGGTATTTCTATGCTAGTTAACATCTTCATTTAAATCTCCAATAAAGTCAGTAGTTCTCGAAATACAAAATACGTTTTAATTTATTTTAAATAAAATTTAATTTTAATACCATTGGAAAATCTTATTTTTCAAGTAATATTTATATGTGTTGTGTTTCGTCGATATTAATCCAGAAAATTGCTGAATTATGTGTCATTGTTGTTTTTATGCCATAAATTTAAAAACTGTAGGTATAAAAAATGTGAAGAGAAAGCTAAACAGAAACTATAACTATAAGGGAAAAAATTTAAAATCTTAAAAGTGACTCGAACAATGTAACGAGTTTAATCACTACTTTAACTTACATGTGTTAACAAACATCTGGCCCAATTTTCAATCCTTTATTTAGTACAATAAACAAAAAAGTTTTAAACAATTAAATTTTTGATTTTTTACTTAATACTAGATACAATACAAAAAATGGTTTATACAAAGATAGGGGTCCGTGATCTTCAATTTTTCTTATTTTTGTTTTATACCTCCAATCATGCTTTGAACAACCTTTTTATCAATTTTTTCTACACAATAGATGATTTTTTTTTCAAGTTGCTCAGCGGTTTGTGCTTCCCAGCCATTGTTATATACCTCGGTAACAAGCAATGACCAGAAATTCTCAATAGGCCGAGCTTTAGGTATATTAGAAGGATTTGCCTCCTTAGGGACGTATTTGATATTGTCATCAAGCCATTACTGTGTCTTTTTCGCGTAATGACTTGATGCCAAATCTGGCCAAAATATAATATTGTCGTTTACATGATTTTTTCAATGAATTTCTTTAATCTGGGTAAACACTGTTTTATATAAACGTCAGCGGTGCTAGCTTGTCGTCTATTTTTTTGAACATAAATTGAAGAAATTCCTTTTGACGAAATAGCACACCAGATCAGAATTTTCATTTCAAATTTGGATTTACTTTTAAATTTTATATTAGGTAATGTTTCTTCAACATTTTCTGCATGAAATCCTTTATTTTGATCCAAGGTGCTGCATGAAAATGTAAAATATTTCTCATCATCAAGAATAATTTCAAAATTTTTTTTGAAATAATATTTTCTAAGTAAACGGCATTTTTTTGGGATTTCTGCTATTTGTTTTTTAGTATATCTTGGGACAGTAACTCTTCTATGATATGAAATATTGTTCCTCTTTAAAATTTTCCATATTCCGGCATTTGACAGTTTAAATTTATTGGCTAACTTCGTTGTGCTCGTTCCAATTGTATTCTTGGCGGCTTCGACTAGTTTTCTTCTTTGTGCATTATTTAATTTGCTTCTTCGTCCACCTCGAACAGCTTTATGCACTGGCAAACCTTGATCATATCTTCTAAAAATGTTATTTAAAGTCTTTCTGCTCGTCTTTTCAGCTAAAAGGTGTTGTCTTACACTATTTCTCTCTTGCTGCCCAAGCATATCGTACTCTTTTTCTTAGAAAATTCTGCTCGCTTACTTTCATCGCGGTAGTTTATAAATATGCAACGGCTTTGTTAGCTACACACTACATGTACAATAGGAGATTTCTTAAAAATCAGCGCGTTTCAATTGTTTAAACATGATGTCGAAGGTGGGCTAGATGTTAGTTAACACATGATTGTGCAATTCTGAACACGATTCTAAATCCCGTAAAGCTGTCTGCAAGATTAGTAAAATTCCAAAATCCTGAAATGCAATTCTGTGAGATATCGTAAACAACGGGTTCTCGTAACCTCTTGTTAGGGTTTATCATAATTATAAATGTTACAGGCACGACTGAGTTACCTACAGCATGGTTTTAAACTGGCATTAAATGAATTATTGGTGCAATTCTATTCGCAATCATAATAAATTTTTAATGATGTACTTCTTATTTTTTTAAATTATATAGGTTACACTTTAAAAATTAACTAATAAATAAAATTTTGAAATAAAATAATGCGGTGTTGTCCATTTTTCACTGGATTGCTTAAAGAAACTTACATAACTTAACAGTTACATAACCTAGAGACCAAAACTTAGAATTCTTTGACATAACCTCAAGTTGTTATTTACAAATACAATTCTAAATAAAAATGTAGATGGCGCACTCAAAATGCTTGAATCATCAAAGTCAGTTGATTGTGGGACAAAGTACCGACACCAAACAAAAACAAGATTCGCCAAGATTAGAAAGAAAGTAATATGCATATGGTGAGAACATTAGAGTATATAGAACGCGTTAAGACCCATTACAGTCATTTTTGTGACAAGTTGTTTTTTGAATATTGGCCGGTTTAGACTGCATTCAATCTACAGTGCACAGTCGACGTAACAATCCAAAATTCGTAATTGTCTATTTACGATAGTCGTAAATGTTGCATTTACAGATTTTCAGAAAGTACAATTCTACGCTACTATTCGTAAATGACCGTTTTACGATTTAAACAGTTGAATATCGGTGTAGTACACGAGACGTGGCTAACTATATTTTTCTGAGTTTGGCGTCTTACTTAAAGCAATCACTTTGTCCATTTTTGATTTTGTCAATGAATATGTGCCTAAATACATCATTTCTTAAATAGCAATATAAAAAATAAAATCAATCAAAAACATGCATGCCCAGTTGTGCTGAAGTTACTCACAAGAGAAGAAAACAAAATTTCAAGCTCATTTTCAATTTTCTGATTTGTCAAAAGACTTTATATAAAATATTTTGTTTTGAGTTTTTATTTTTTCTGAAATATGCAAACCAAACCTTCTTTATTTTCAATTTTGAAAGAGATAATTCTTTTTTATTCTTTTTCCCGTGCCTAATAATGTCATTTTAAGGCGATTTACACGCAAAAAAATGTTTTGCTAGTTCTACAGAAAATTTAGTGGAATTTTGGACAGTAAATATTTTTGCTGTAGTGGCAAGAGCAGAAAATTATACTGTGCGACAAAAATATTTACTGCTATTGCAAAAACATTTGCTGTTCAAAATTCCATTAAACTTTTTGTAGCACCAACAAAACATTTTTTCCGTGTACGGAAACAGAATTTTGACAATTTAAAAACTATGATATTCGTATGTCTCGTTCAGTTAATTTCATTTGTTTCATGTTTTCGCTTGGTATTTGATAGTAAGATAATATAAGTAATTAAGGTTTCCAAACCAATACTGCCTATTTTGTAAAGATATTCTAAAGATACACTATGTTCGCAATTTGAAGTCATTTCTCCTGCCAGATAATAAATTAATTATGATTTTCTATTTTGGTGCTTTAAGAGCAGGACCGTTCTAATCGCGTGTGCAGGATGTGTGCAGCACGCGGGTGTACGGCAGCCTCAAAGAGGCGACATATTGACAAAGAAAGTACACTAGGTCATCAATAACGCAAGTCCTGAAAGTTTTAAAATTGAAATTTTCAAGTTGATATTGGAAATAAGATTATTTCAGTATCCTGACTTTTGAGATCAGTTGCATCATTATATGTCTTAGAAGAAATTCGCAAAAGTATCTACAAGTATTTATAACGTGATACCCAAGCTAGAAGTAAACTGCTTCAGGAAACTGCTGCCTTTCACCTCATCTGTGGTGTCTATAAATGGATTGTCTTTTGGACCGCTTAACATCGGACGGTTTTCTTGCTCAGGCATACGCAGACAACGGGCTAGTGTTAGTCACTGGTCGCTTTTTCAACGTCGTCTGCGACCGAACGCGAATGGCCTGCAAGATCATAAGAAGATAGTGTAACGACAATGACCTTTCCGTCAATCTATCCAAGACAAGTAATTCTCTTTACCAAGAAAAAAAGAACAGAAGGTTTAAAGGAAACCATATTGCACGGTAGACCTCTATCGCTCGCGCAGGAAGTCAAGTACTTAGAGGTGACCTTGAAAAGGAAATCAAACTAAAAGTGATATGTCGACAAGATGGAAATCAAGTCGACAGTGGAACTCTGACAGCTGAGCCAGGTGATAGGTAGACTCTGAGAAATCAATTCTTAGATAGCCTATTGCATCTACACGCTATTGTGATAGTCTGGTGGCCTAATGTAGAGGCACCTATCGTTCATGGGTATACAGGAAGACCCAATATGCTCCAAATATGGGAATGGCGATAAAACGTTTCAACAGCTACGATTTTTTAACCATCCGTAAAATGAGAGAGATATTAGGCGTTAAATAGAGAATGGTACACTCGTAAATGTCTATCAGAATTAGTTGATTCCTTTAACACATGTTCTCTTCAGTATAATACAATGTTTTGGCCCATTTTGTTATCATGCCATTACACCAAAGGACATGACACAGTTTTTGTGCGTAAACACGACAACTCTTCAAAGATTTTTGGTCATTTCTTTTAAGGGAGATTTACGATAACGGATGGAACACTTAAAATTAAAAACAATTGAGGCGTAGAAGTTTTTAAAAGTTAGCAGAAATAAATTTTGACACCGTCTGAGAGCTGTTGGAGAGCGTTAGAAAATGACTTTGCATTATTAAGGAAAATGGGCCGTTAAAATTAATTTAGATTAATATTTCTGTTCTGAATAAGTACGTTAAATAGGGCGTGCAAATGATGCAACTTGCTGTAAGAGCCACAGTGACTAGGCGCCGTGATCAATAAAACAATTAAAACTGCCATTAAAGTCATCACCCTGTTTATTACACGGCGCGGCGCCTTAAGAGATTTTACCTATGTTAGGCGCCATGCTTCGATTGTCAAGAGTACTGAATCACTGCAGGTTGTTTGATGGAAAGTAAATCCAAACTTTCAACTAGATTAGTTTTACGAGAATGCTTAAAAAGTAAGAGCAACCAAGCCAATAGAAGAACAAACAGAGAGATAGAGAGAACGAAATCTGGCCGCAGAGTACAAAAGGTAATTCTAATTAGTTAACCTAACAGATCACTGATGGTGGTCTGATGAAGAGCAGAAACTTTGACCCTCGGTCAAATTAGCTTTCCCAAAGAAATTTACACAAGAAAACTAGCCAAGCTACCTGTCGGCGAAGGAGCAGTAAGTCAACTTGCTTGGGTGGAAAGCAGAGTTCAATCCTGTTAACGAATAGAACAGCGAAACTCGAATAGACGAAGCAAAGCCTCACTGCGAATAGAGATGAAATTTTAATTTAGATTTTCTGTAAGAATGTAAAATGAAAAACAGCGACAAAGCTACAAAACCCGATCTGAGATATATCTCCAGCTTTCTCAAACTAAAAGAGAAGTATCCAAGAAGAAAGTAGATTGGACAAAAGGTCGACTTAGTCGGCGTAGTTGTAGATCTAGTTTGATTTCTTTCAAAACTGTCAAAAAAAGGTGGAAAGGGAAAAGAGCAAATAGCGGTGACAAGACGCGTCCTGAAGGCAACCAAGACAACTCCGCTAATGGAGCAAAGAGCAAATGCAGATGGTCTGATGGATAGAGAACGAAGCTTGATTGAATAACCTACACCAAAGTTGAGCCTTATTGACGTGTCGTTTCCAACCGTTTTCGATTTGTTAATGAGGCTTTTTAGCACCCTGATTTGTGGATTGGTACTACTGCACTTTTTTTGCTTGACAATTATTATTATAACATTAAACATAACGATTTATGCCAATGTCAGTTACCATTACTTAGGTAACAATGTGTTACCATGATTACACAATGCATTCAAAAATCCTTCAATATTATCTTGACCATTTTATTCAAAAATAATGGACCTTGATTCCTCAATAAAGAAAATAGTAGAAAAAGCTTGTATTATAAAGCCATTGTCGCATTTGTTCTCATGAACTTATGTGATAACAGAAAGCCTTATAAAACATGTTTTTAATATATCTACTATTCTAGGGTTTGTAGAGCTAACTGTCAAACTCTTCAACGGTTGTATCTTTTATATGGAAGACTCATGGCCGATGGTGGTGCTGCAAATAGCAACAATTATTACGGTTGTACTTGATTGTTCTTAAAAAAATCTCGTACTAACAAAGGATTACATAAATAATCTTTCTTCATAAATATTTGATTAAAAGTAGTTTTGTCTCTGTTAAAGCTTTTTTATGCGATTTCCTTCTAATTTTTTTGTCTAATTTTAAATGATAATAAATTAAAACTTACAAAACATTCTATTGGTTTATACAAATAATATTGCATGTCCAAGAATTTATTTTTTTTTTAACTATTGGAGTATTATGCAACTTAAGTAACTTCAGAAACAATGCTTTTGTTCAACTGATGTTTCGACATCAATGCCCCTAGCGGTTTAGTGACAAGCTTTATGAAAACAAAAAACCAATAAAACGCGGCAAAACTATTGATTATTTCTTATGAAAAAAACCACTTTGGTTTTCTGTGTATTTAATATGAACACAAAAGTGTACACTACTTTGTGGTGTACTGTAGGTCACAATAACCCACTTGTCTATTAATTAAAGCTCAAGAAAGAATAACAACAGTTAGTCAATACAATTTATAAAATAACAAAGAAGATCGCCGTACTCTTTGAGTTCAAATTTTTTGTTTCTGCTGTTTATAGCACCGCCCTAGAATTTAATAAACTTCACAGTTTCGTTAGTGTTATTAAGTTGTTGCATCCTATTATGCTTTCGTTCAATGCAGATCAACGTGTTGTTATCTTTTCTGTACGCCTATCCTTTTTGTACGATGTTTTATGCGATTACGCCGACTGTGACATTTTTGCGTTACACCAAACAAAGTTATGTTTCATTGTTCTCATATTTATAAATGTTGTAACCTTTTACAAATACTATGTGCACATCACACTGTTAAGGTTGGCATTTTAACCTTGGATTTAGCATGATTTTTTAGTTTTTGGATTTGATCCTTAAGAAAGTGCTACCACCCTATAATAGTAAAGTATGTAGTGTTAGACATTTTTTAAATAAATATGGAAAAAATAGAAGAAAATTTTTTTGCGTAGATATGTTGTATTTTACGTAGGTACTATTGAACGCACTAAAAAGTGTTGCGTGTTAGTCTCCAGCTTGAAAAAATAGCGGAAGACGTGGGTCTCTTTGAAGTTTTTCACTTATATCTCGAAAACCGCTGATTCTATATAGAGTTTCCACAGGACAGAATTTCAAGATTCGTAACGAAATGAGTATATACTTGTTTTTATAAATTTTTTTTGATAAAAAACATCATAATTGAAAGCCCTGAGTTTTGTAAAATGGCATATCAGCCTCAATAGAGACTTGTTCCTCAACTAATTAGGAGAAAGTTATTTTGGCGTATATTTAAATCACCTTAAGAAGTCCGTGCAGACGAACGAACAGAACTATAAAATCCGAGTCTAAACCTTCCACGAGATTAACTGCGAACTACAAAACGAACAAAGCAAGCAACTCTGACAGATGGTAAGGAAAAAGAGCCAGTTTCATTTGAACTTATTAGTTTTTCATTTGTTTTACTTTTGTGTTCACAGTAAAACAATGTTACAATTAGTAGAAGAACCAAACTGCCTACACTTGTGGTGTACACTTAATAGGCCGCAAATTTCTAATTTAGGTATCATTTCCCATTTATTTAAAAGTGGTATTTAGTTTAGTTAACACTTCTAAGCGTTTCCTACATGTTAGATCCTTAACAGCAAATATGATACTCTTTAGATGATTTAGATAATAAAATTTCGATGTTGAGTTAAATATTTACTATATAAGTGAAAATTGCACCTACAGAAATACTAAATAATTTACCAGATATTGGGCTCTGTGGTTAATAGGTGAAGTAATCCACTTATGGAATACCATGCATGCTAACAATGTACTACGAATGCCTTTTCGACCTAGCGTGCTTATCGTTTCGGAAAACTTTTTACGTCCTGCACATTTCAGAAGTTCTCTTTGGTCACATAGAAACTATACTTGTGCAAATGTGGGAATACGTCAGACCGTTTAAGTAATCATCAATGCTTAGAATTTGCTATAATCAACATTATTCATTTGTTAATTTAAATAAATAACCAAACTTTGCTTTTATTCACAAGTTCTATTCAAAAGTTTGTTAAAAGACTGGGTTCGGATGATCTAAGGCACGGGTACCTAATCTGGTACAGCTGAAATCTGCATAAAATTCTCTGTCGCACCAGGTCAAATTCCAAATTAACACTGATGATGGTTTTCGAAAACCGTAACGTGAAAGAAAGTTTTGGTTAGGTCTGAAAAGTTTCTAGAGAAAGTCTTCAACGATTCTAGAAGTTTTTAATAATAAAGAAGTTATGTCAAATAAAAAAATCAAAGAATTCCGTTTTTTTTTGATTATTTTAAAAACAAATAAAATTAGATCGAATTTTTTTTAGATTAATATTGAGCATAGAAATACGCAACTTTGCCTCAATCTAACCTGGTATCACTTATAGTTTCCGAGATCTCAATTGTGAGGCTCAAATCTGAAAAACCCTGTATGTAAAGCTAACAGGATTTTTTAACAAATTTGAAACTCGGTCGCTTTTTCACTGAAAAACAAATGCGTCTAAATTAAGTTAAAAAATTGTGTTAGCTTTTTTTGCATGCGCAGTTGAAACATGGCAATGTAATTTTTGAGTAAATTTGGAACTTAGTCGTTTTTTTTAGTACTAAAAGAATGCGTGTTTAAAATTTTCTTTATTATTTTTGGTAACATCGACATTATATTATCATTATTGGAGGTTTTGAAACAAGCAGAAAATTTTATCAAGAGTGACATTTTGTCCTAAGACCAATAATAAAATAGTTTTTTCTCTTGTAAACTCAATCCGGGGACATACTGTATACAGAGTATTAGAAAAAACGAAGATATTTTCTAAAATTATGTATTAAAAAACTATTTTTAGTTTTTCACCACGGAGTCCAAGCGTAAGTCCAAGCATACTAAGCGCACAGGAAATTGCATTGGTTAGAGAAGATATAGCTAACATTAATTTAAATTGGTAGGTAGGTGAAATCACAGAATTGTATGAACTTATATTCGGTATTACAGCTGAAGTTTCAAACATTCTTCAGCATGTCAATGTCCAATAAAGTCACGCAAATTCCAAGGCTTCATTACATAGGATAACAAACTAAAACTTCTCAAATGCTAAAGCTGCAAGAAAATCAGCTCTAGATGCAGATGCAAAGTATCAGTTGAAAACTAAACCATTATTTTTAACCGGCCGCTTAAAGAAGACGTTTTTCCGACGATTTGGAAAAAAGCAAATGTTCTTTTATATGCGGACGATATATAAATATTTCGGATGTGTCGGATTGTCGTTTGTTACAAGAGGATTTAAACCGTTTCTACAATTAGTTAATAATAAGCTGTTTCTAAACTTTCAAAAATTATATACAATATCTTTTACGAGAAACCATTCAATGTTTACTTTTCCTTATCACCTAGTCAACCACCAATGCAATCGGTTTCCTTTATTAAAGATTTGGGAATAATTTTTGATAACAAATTAACCTTTTCTAAATATATCACAAGTAAATCGTTTAAAATCTTGAGGTTTTTACTAAAAAAATCTGTAAACCTTTTACAAAGTATTAGGGTTATTCGTAGTCTTTATCATTATTAACTGGGCTAGTGTAGTCTAGAATCCAAAGTGCAATATTTATATCAATATGTTAGAGTCAGTACAAAAAAGATTTGCCAGTTACGTTAATAAAAAGTTTCATGTGACTTCCATTGGTTTGGCTTACTATCCATTATCAAATTCCAGATTTACTTTTCTTATACAAATGAATCGCTGGACTGTCCACTGGTTCTGGAATTGATTAAATTTAATAGTCTCAATCGTTCAACTACAAATGATTTATCTTTTCGTCCCACCTTTTTCGCAAATATAATTCTTTTCAAAATTCGCCGCTTGTTCCTATGCTGTGGTTAGAAGCTACAATCAACGATATAACTCTTCATACCCTCTGATGTCAATCGTTATTGATAATTTAATAATTTGTAAAGATACCTATATCTCATCTTTACAAAAATCATAAATAACCTTGCTTATCTTTATTACTATACTTTCAGAGATGAATTCATTGATTGTTAAAATGTGATTTTCAGATTTTAAGATACCCTGAAATATCTTTTTACCTACTTCTTCAACAAGTACCTAAAAATTATTGCTAAAACTACAAAAATACTGATAAAAAAGAATATGATATTGAAAGTTTTTTATTTCACTTTTCTTTATGACTAAACTTCCGAATGTTCATAACTAATTAGATCGATTACATACAGTGTGTCTCAAATTCGAGGTTCACCATTTGGATCTCGAAAACCCTAAGAGAAATACTACATAGCTACTTGTCAATGCCCAGTAGAATATATTTCTTTGGTTTAACAACTGATGCATAACAAACGCAATTTATTTGATGAAAATCAGCGATTTTCATGTTTAATGATATGGTACACTAGGTGAAAAATGATTTTCACTTTATAACCTGGTAAGCCAAAAAGATTATGTCAAACCTTATACTCGTACCACTAAAAAGCATTTAAAACTGCAATTCAGCAATATAAAAATCAAGTAAGTGTTTTTCATTTAAAAATTCTTCGTCTAAGTTCTACCGTCGCGCCGCGCCGAAGTAAAACAAAATATGATCGAAGAAATGATTCTGTCTGTCTGTCTGTTGGTCTGTTGCCATATTCCCGTAACTTTACAGGACATATTTTCGAGATAATCGAGATCGAGAATTTTGTATTTTTACAATTTCCTATTTTTTGTAACACACTATACATACGATCAGAAACAAATTTCAAAGCCTTAATATAGATGGGTCCGCAAATCAACCATTCGAGATAAGAGTGATTTGTTTATCAATGGTTTCAGCGTTGTAAAATGCAATTATAACAGAACAATTCGAAATGCTCTCTCCACATCGACGTAGCATTTACATCTTTCCAAGAAAGAACTCCACGCCCTTTTAAGAGCTCTGTCTTGCTTGAATTGTTTAACAACTCTGTTCCATTCGCTGAGGTCTGACACGTTACTGGATTTTTTTAGTAACCCCAAATACAAAAGTCAAAAGGGTTACGTAAGTCGAACGACCTTGCAGGCCATGAAATAGCTCTCGTTGATTATTTAAGCTTTTGAAAATGAATATAATCGCTCTTATCTTGAAAACGGTTAATTTGCGAAACGCGTTTTTGATGAATACCTTGTATGAGCCTTATGAACTATAAATAATTACATTACTGAGTGATAACCTACATTTTGCCACCATTGATTGGAATGTCATAAACCGTAAGAAATACGAAGAAAGTTAAATTCGGCTAAAATAGCCTCTTTTAAGGGTCAATTGTCAGTATCTTGTTCCTACTTTACTAAAAACGAGAATACTCGATTTTCTTTAATCGAATTTCTTTAAAGCAAGCAGATAATAAGAAAGAGTTTTAGATAATAATTTGGCAGAGCGTAAAAAAATTCTTCTGATTGTTTTTTGTTTGTATACCGCGATAGGGCGACCGTCGTCACTTCTTTTTTAAATGCGACGCCAATTTTGATTTCGACTCGAATAGTTCGTTTAAGATGCTTTCTAAAGATGTATAGCTTTACGTAGTTATCTTTTATTAATTAATTTTGAAATTTAATACATAGTAGTCAAATGTTTTTTTCCCTGTTAAATAAGTTTGTTAAGAAATAAAACAAAAGATTTGCATTTTACTCAGTGTTTCTTCTTGTTTGGCTACTTTATTCTTTATTTCATTAGTGTTTACAACTTTGTTGAATAAGCTCAATCTATGTTTATGAAAAAAATATAACATAGTTGAGATTTATCCCAGTTTTTTCTAGAACGTGGAATTTTGTGGGATTCAATATTTTTATTAATTTATGATGTTATATATGTTCTTGAATAAGCTGATGCGGCTCTTTGAGAATTACAATTTTCTTAAAGAAATTTATCAGTTTCTCGTTTATCAACATTTAACATTGTAGTGCTCTAAATCAGCATATGCGTACATGACAATCTGTCTAAGAATAATATATTTTAGATTAATTTCAAAATCATTCGATTTTTCTTGTCGGCAATAAAAGTTGCAGCAATTTATGTCGAATTTTCTGTTGAAAAATAGATCAGAAACTGTGATAGTTCTAGGGACTTGTTTAGTACCTTTTTCATTGTCATCTAATCATAAACTTTTTTAGTCTTCGTAACCTAACCATTCAAACTTTTATATAATAATTACAGACAAATAAGCTGTTTTTTTATAGTTTAATTATATTTTATTTTTTTAATAAAATTGATTTTTATTATTTTTGCTTTTTTTGCTTATTTAAAATTACCAACCGTAAACCATATGCTTTAGAGTCTAATTACCCAGATATTGTTAGATTGTTGTCAATCACATTTGCAACAAGAATTTCATTTAAGAATTGCTAACTATATAAAGTGAAATACGTACTGTTCTACAGTGAGAATTGCGGGCAACAACAATTGCAGCAATATTTTTATTAAAATTTCCCTTTAAACGCATAATTGGAAACCACCGCGAGTTCACATACAGCATGTTCTACAGAAACAGGTCCAGCGGGAGGGAGGCACTGGCACTCATGAATTTTGAGAACTTAGATCCGTTGTACAGAGGCGGTTAAATGGCGAACAATTATATTTTTATGAATTCAATCAAATTTAGTTTAAAAGCGTTCATGAATTTTAAAAAGCTGAATTTTTATCATTTCTTTTAACGC
>VTPC01090754.1:193546-386633 GCA_011009095.1 Ignelater luminosus | reverse complement strand
TACGTTGCTCCTTATAAATTCTGTAAAGCATTCTAAGTACATAAAAACACTTACCTTTACTTTGCGGATGACTTCCATGATGATTATTTCAACAGCTCTAACCATCTCTTACACAAAAAACACACTTTACTTTAAAAATTTGTTAATTTATAAAGTTTGTATTCGTCTACACGATTTTTTTATTATTTATTAAGATACACATGTTTAGTAACGATTGTTGAAATTCTACTCTACACAAAACTACAAATAATTTAAAATGTAATACAAATGTTCAGTTTTCAAATTTGTTGAGGTTAAGCGTCCGTATTCAATTTTGCGCGATTCTAAACTGGTTGTGTGGCTTTAAACAATACTACGGTTAGGTTAGATATTTTCACTAACACCTGCAATTTTTTACTATTTCAACTGTCTTATCATCATGTTTTGGTTAGTATACTAAAATAAAAATTGATAAATCCTTAAACCAGTTTTTGTTGCGATAAGTAAAACATCTGGAAGACATTTACGTAATTACTAATAATATTTTATGTGAATTTCACATTTCGGTATTAAATCAACTGATAACTATTTTTATTAAATTCATAATTTGATATTTGCTTTTATTTAATGATTAGTTCTTACCTATTATTTTTTCTAAATAAATCAGATTGCTTTAATCCTATCTTTATTTTTATTTAAAAAAGATAAATTAGAAATTAACTTTAAACTTCTCGAAACAATACCGTAGGATCATCGATTTTTTCAAAAAGAAAAGCATCTTGAAAGATATTGAGAATTGGTAAGACGTTAAAAAATGAGAAACAGGGACATTAGAAATACCTTGTGAAAGGAGAGCATTGATCGATTGATCCTTTTGCAAGATTATAGAAATAAATCTCAACTTTCTATATTGAATTCACTGGCAGATAGCACTCCATCTAGATTTGATTAATAACATTTAGACAGAATGGATGATGATGAAGAAGGCCTACCAGGAAAACCCTCAGCTGTTCATCACCAATTCTCTTAATTCTTTGATATGTTACATTTCATCTACGGCAAAACGTTTTAGGAGCTAACATAATTCCTCGGAGTTTAAGCATGTCAAGAAGTGGTTTTGCAGTTTTACAAACCCAAAAGTACTTCTTGTAATAATGAATGAAAGTTATCTTTTAAACAACCTGATTAGAAGGGTATGTATGAAACTGCAAAGCCACTTCTTAACATGCCCTATTTGAAGGAGTAAATCTATCCATGTATTTTTCCTCAGATAAAGCAAGTAAGTAGATAATGTCTCTTACCTTTTTATGTTTTATAACATGCCAAAAAATTAACAAAGTCGGAAGTTGTATTAGAGAGTAGGTTATTTTAATGACTTGGATGACACTACATTCAGAAAGAAACTTTGTAAAGAAGTGGTTTTAGAAGTATTAGAAAGAATAAGTCAACAGCAACGTCTGTTTGATGTTCCATTTAATTCAGTATATTTTCATGTATTTTCCTTACTTTGCCAAAAAAAAAAAATTTTTTTGAGGTAGAAGGCCACGATTTGGACCTATCTTCTAATTCTAAACAACTTTTTTTAAAAACGTATTACCCTATCTTTAAAATTAAGGGTACTTTACTTTTGAGCAACTTTTTGCATTCTATAATATCTTTCATGTATGCTATATGACTTTGCGATTTCAGACATGCAATAACTTTTTGTAGTACTTTAATTACAGAGTGATTGCAGTTGATTCAGGATAGTTTAAATTTGGCTTCAAAGTTTTTCATGAGGTAGGTTGGCTATAGCGAATAAGAGTTTAGAGTCATTCGGCGGTAAATTGTCAAATTACATATTTTGTTGCCATTTGCTGTGATTCGGATCAAAATATAGTTTTTTTACTCCTAATATGAGAATAACATAATCTATCTTTTTTGAGATTATATAGTACTGTTTGTTATTATACCCTGTAAACAACACGGACTTGACAGATTGCAAAAAGTAAACAAGTAGTGCCAACATAAAAACAATTTAAACATGGCACCAAATTCAAACCATCTTCAATCAACTGGTTGGAGTTTTTTACATTTGTTGCAAACTTCTTGGGTCACGCTGTATATGCAGTCAAACATTGATAACTCAAGCTCGAAGGGAAAGTAACAGCACTTCCAGCAATCAAAGCTGTAACTAATCAAGGTGTTTTTACATACGTACAGTCTGCGACATTAATGATCAGTGGTCTGGAACCTTGTTCTCTCAAGTTTGTTTTGTGTTTACATCCATTCTCGAGTTTCATTACTAATGTCGCAGACTGTACATGTATATACATCGGTCTTTGCAATAGTTTTGAGTTATCAAGGATTTCGCATTATCGAAGTTTCTTATTGAAGTTCGACTGTAATAGCATATTGCTCTGTTTTTAAAATTAAGGGTACTTCACTCTTGAACGACCTTTCATTTTTGTATCTCCCTTGTATGATATATGACTTTTTGCTATTTTAATTGTCGTTATCTTCGATTTCAGACATACACCAATTTTCTGTAATAGTTTCACGAGTTTTTTGTTTTACGAGACATTAGCTACTTATTTGACGCTATCTGTTAATGCTCAGAAAGTATCTTAAAAGCTTGTTTTTTTGTTTTAGAAGTTGTTGCATAACAATGTAATTTATCTGACAAAAATCAGTGATTTTCATATGTTTAATGTCATGGTACACTACTTCGGAAATGCTTTTCACTTCATAACTTGGTAGAACAAAAGAATAGCTATGTCAAATCATGTATCACTGAAAATCATTTAAGGTGTGCTATTCAGTAACATGCAAATCAAGTAGGCATTCCATTAAAAAACAACAAGTAAAACAAAAGACAATCGCAAAAATAATTTTTTTGTGTTTCGGGGTAAATTCTCTAAAAGACCCTTTTTGCTGTTCTTTTCTATCTTTGCTCGTTCCTGAGATATTTCACTTTAAAAAAATAAAATAATTTCGTTTTTAGCAAATACCTAGTAGCCGTGAACTTTTTTAAAAAACCAAAAGCATAAGTAAATTGATTTCCAAAATAGCCAACTTTCTTCTTATTTAACCGACTTCGTATCTCTTACCCTTTATGAGACCAATAGTGAGCCTCGAATTTTGGACACACTGTATAGATACATATATAGCTGGTTATAAATTTCTAATTAAAAGATTTGCAATATTTATTGCTTCATGCTTTGTTTTATATTATCTTTCAATCTGCCTTAGCTAGCAGTTTCCAGAAAAGAATCTATGGATGCCCTTATCATTGAAGTTGTTAATAATATTGTTATAAGCCGAATGAAGTTAGCAGTCTAAAAGAAACTTACCATTGCTTTAAGCTAGAATACCCTGGTATACATACAGTATACTGAGTTATTGAAGTTGCTTATTTGTATCTAAAGTTTTACACCCTTCGCACGGCTAATGGAACTTACAATCAGACAGTGTGTGTTTTCCGGTATCGTAAAAACGTTAAGTTGATGTTAGATAGCGGGAATAGCTTAAGTGATTGTGAATACTCAAATACGTACCTCTAAATTATTACAAAGATGCTGCCTTCCTCAAGTATCGTGGCATACTCCACTGAAATGTTTTTTTTTCCAGTAGAAGTGCTTAGAGTGTTTAGAAACCGAGATGTTAATGAGCCACTTAAAGGAGAAATTTGAGAAAAAATGATAGAACAGGTAGCGTTTAAGTGCAATTTAAACAACTTCGAGAACAAGCTAGGGGAATTTAAAAAAAACTTTTAAAAAACTAGATACACAATGATATATTATTCAGCATCGACTTGTAATGATGATTACTCAGAGAATTACTTTTTTTGTATTCAAGACGCACTACAAGACGTTTATTGAAATAGGAACAGTATACTATGTACATTCTCTAAAGAAGATTTAGCATTAAGACTTGCTGCAGTTTGAAATCCTAGCTAATTAAATGGTACTTCGTCGCTTCGTTTGGGAAGAATAGCCGTTGTAGAATTGAGGATACAGTCAGAAGGTTGGAACTCCTCGAGTATTAACTATTTATCTGTTAATGCTTTATTGTGATTTGTCATTAACTCATAAAGTAGACCGAGGATAGCATAGCTTTTCAGTTTCACTCTTTTCTAGCAGTAACCTAAATGTAGAATGTCAGACTTTAGATACTCGATATATTAAAGTGTAATGGATCCCTAAAACCTCAGATTTGTATTCTTTTATTCAGGTGGCAAAAGGAAAATTAGTAACAAAGCAGTTTTCTGAATCCTGATAAGGACGTTCCTATAGAGGGTATTTCTCAAATACGTACTGTTGTTTACTAAAGTAGAGTTACATATCATTAACATTTGAAAAGCCCACAACCTTTTTTATTAGAAAATGTAGTTTGAGATGTTGAACAAGACGATGACACTCTCCAAAATTCATATAATCCAAGGCCAATCGTGCACCTAAATTATTTTTTCGGAATTACTTTGTCGATTTAAAGAACTTGAATTGCCCCAACAAGCCCAATCGGTTTAAATAGCCAAAACTATGCCAAAAATTTAATAAGTTAGACCAACCCGATGGGCATAAATAGTCTCGGAAGTTTAAACATTTTGTATATGGCCTGAGATCATATTTGTATAGGCTTAGGCATATTGTTTTACAGAAATTAATTAGACTGAAGATGTTTTTGTTGATATTATCTGACCCGAAGAGCTAATATTGAAGTTCCATTTGAACTATTTAAAGTAAAAGAAAGACCTGATCTAGACTAAGAAGATCAAAATGAGGGTATACTTTAGAGCTAGTTTATTCAATACAGAAGGTGTTGAAAATTCATTGACGATCTTCTCTTTCGCTTTAAGTGGGAAAAGGCTAAAGATTACTATTTATTGAATAGTATGTAAATAGTGTAACAAATCAGCTTCAGCTGTTAGGAGAAACCTGTAAGCTTTTTGTCAAACTAACGGCCCGAATTCATTGTCAAACCGGTAAGAGATAGATTAAAAAGTAAGAAAACGATTTTATCTTGATCTAAACAATCTTCATTTGCATTTGAGTAGCATTGAAAATGAATAAAATAATTCCATCTAACAATACTTTAAACAAATTTCGTGTAGATGGAGCATATGATGCTTTTATTCATGCGGGACAAAAGCATATCGCTCAAAATGACCCCATGAGAGATACTCAGACATGGTTTACGATCTAAAAACAATTGAGAAAATACTATCTAAATTATGAAAACATGTAGCATAATGCAGATTTCAAATCATCTAGACAAGGATTTTGTTTCTCAGAGATAAGTGAAGAGAGACGTTTCATTCACGGAATACTTGTAATGTGAGACACCACAGACTTATTTAGAAGGCATAAACTAAATTCAAGCACAAGCAAACTATCTTTAAACTATTTAAAAGCAGAAAGTTTATTTCTCAAAGTGATCTTTTTAGAAATGATTCACTTTGACGGTAGAACTAATTTTGTAAATTAGAAACTATAAACGTAAGTAATTTCTACAAATATCAAACGAATTAATTCTTGTATAAAATATATAACAAGTGAGTGTCAATGCTTTGCAACTACTAATGGATAAATTTCATTTTTCAAAAGTCAGTGAAATTTTATTTGAAAAATTTCTGAGATTTCTGAAATTTATGAAAAATATCAAAATATTTGAATAATTTCCAGAAATACAATGTTATAATGAAATGAATGAAAATTTCATGACATTTTTCAGAAAATAACGAAAATGTGATAGTTACTGCTGTACAAGAAGTTTAAAGTAGTGCTTTTTCATGCTAGTTTCTGTTAAATAAAACGCCAACGAAATCCTAAGCAGTTTATATTTTAAGTCTTTAAACAAAGTAACAAGTAAGTTCAGATTCAATTTTCGTCATTTTCTTCTTCGGAAAACGACAAGGACACAACACTAGACTCAGTGTCATAGATGGAATATTCCTCATCATCATACAAACTTTTCAAAAATCATCTTTTCCTTGTGCTTGTGCTTAGTTGAACATTGTCAAAAGGCATAAAAAACTTGATGAATAAACAGTTCATCAGATTCAAGTAGATGAATCCATTAAAAATTGGACGAACAAGTTCTGCTAATGTCCAAGTTTGCACCAGAAACACTTCATTGTCCAAAATGTTGGCCTTGTTTTCTCTTGAAAACAAATTTGCTGTTTTCTCATTAAGAGCTAGTTTTCGGAGTGTAGATTTAGATTTGATAAAATCATCTAGAACTTTTAGATGACTACCCCATCTCGTTAGAACTGGAAGAGGAAGGGAAATATCTGCCTTTTTTTATAAATGCAGCTGTATGTGTGAATTCTTTATGCTTTTTATGACCGCTGCTACTCTTCAAAATTTTATCTATGGAATCCAATTTTAAAATATCTTGAACCAAAAGATTAAGAGTGTGGGACAAACAACCCAGCGGTATTAGATGTCCGATAGTTTGCTTTAGCAACAATGCAGCTTTTTTTTATTGGCAGCATTATTTGTTATAATGACTAGAAATTTTTTAGGGCCGTACTATTCTAAAACGTGAATCATCAGATCACACAAATAGTCGGCTGTATGACGGTTTCTTTTTGAAGGAACGCTCTTGATAAAGTATGGTTTTGGCGTTAAAATGGTATAATTTAAAATATACAGTGTGTCCAAGATAAGAATGCACAGCATGGGGATCTTGGAAACGGTAAGAGATACAGCATCGGTTAAATGGGATGAAAGTTGGCTATTTGTAGGACCTTTTTGTTGGCGTTTGCAAAATCAAGATATCTTGTACAATTTCAGAGATATTTAAAAAAAAGTAGATTTCTCTATTTTAGTTATTATTTTTTCTTTTCTTTATTTGAAGAGATATCGAAAAACTAAAACCAGTTTTCCATTGCCACTTTTTGTTCTCTATTAAACTACACTAACAAAATTCCTGTACAACGTTTCGATTTCGAATAACCATCATCAACCTCATTTTTCTAAATAGGCTGAAAAGCAATTGAATATTGTTTTGAATAGATTTTGTTGTGACGATTCTGATGATGTAAACATGATAGGGTTATTTTGGTTTTGATTCTTTTGTGTTGAACGCTGCTGTGACCAACTGTAATAACTGGTGTTCATCTTCAAAAATTTGGTTGAGCACATGATTCTTGACATAACCCCAGAGGAAAGAAATCTAACGGTGTTAGATCAGGTGGTCGTGCAGGTCAGGGTACTGCAGAATGCAGTAATTTATAGCATAAGGAATCAAAATAACCCTATCATATTTACATCATTAGAATCATGACGACAAGAGCTATCCAAAACAATTTTCAATTGTTTTTCCGCCTATTTAAAATAATGAGGTTGATGATAGTTACTCGAAACCGAAACGTTGTACAGGAATTTTGTTAGCGTATTTTAATAGAGAACAAACAGTGGCAACAGAAAAATGGTTTTAGTTTTCCGATATCTCTTCAAAGAAAAAATAACGAAAATCGAGAAATCTACTTTTTTTAAACATCTCTGAGACTATCCAAGATATCTAGATTTTGCAAACACCAACAAAAAGGTCCTATGAATAGCCAACTTTCATCCCATTTAACCGATTCTGTATCTCCGTTTCCAAGATCCCCATACTGTGCATCATTATCTTGAGTTACATTTTTCTCATTTATAACTGCATATTTCCAGATAATTCCTTTTGTTTTCACTATTTTCAATGTCTTCAACAATAAACCGACGCGACGCGCGACGCACTATTTAAAACTGAATTGTTAACTAACTTATTTCAAAGTGCAAACTGTGAATTGTTTTACCTAAGCATGGGCCATGAGGTCAAAGGTATCTAATTTAGTTTTTAACAGAAAACTATGGCACTGAAAATTTCAAATTAAAGTTTTCATTGAAATTTCAGTTTTCGAGTATACAGAAATATTTCACATTAAAAAATTTTAAAAGCGAAAATTTTAAGTTTTCATGGGCACATTGCTATTTGCACCATACACGAATTTGCTAAAATTGATCTAAAAAGAATCTCATTTGACTTGATATAAAACTACTGAAAGAAATAAGTTTAGAATTTAGATGTAAGAGCTTAGTGTATTAATATATTGCTTATCATTATTGATTTGTTTATTTTCTATTTATTGTTGTTGCTTATCATGTCTGTTGACTGTTGTAAGTGAATGATAAATCAATATAAACTGTAACAAGTAACAACACAAATATCAATGAATATATATAAATTGAAATTGTGGCGTAAATGGATCTCTAACGAATCCTAACTATACTACCTTTCAAATCAAAACGTTAATTTGGTATTTAAATTTAATCATAATTTTAAAAATCTAATTTTATTTAAAGTTTAGAAGACTGAAGAGGTAGGATAAACCACAATGAAATATCTAAATGCTGTTTCGTTTTCTGTAAAAAAATTAGGGGAATTTTTTACTTTGAGATTGACTTTCAGCAGGCTGTTAACTAGACCATTATTTACAATTAAAATGCTGTGAAGAGATTAAAGGATTCGGCAAAAACAACATTTTAGGTGGCAAAAGTACCATCAAGAGACTTTGATGAATTTATTTATTTGAGTAAAACCACATTGAAAATAGAATATTTTATGTGGAGGTAATTGTTCTCCTACAAATGACAGTTTTTGACAGCCAAAAGAAAATTAGTCTTCGTTGATTTCCTATAAACTTCCTGCCAAAGCCCAATGCGGGCCCGCCTGTTTTCAATAAATAACGGTATTCTAGTTGGTATTTTAGAAGTCGTCTTGCTGAAGGAAATCGAAGCAATACTATCAGCCCAGTAATTTTAAGCTTTAACCTTTAGAAAAATAAGGTAAAGCTGAAGATTTGGTCACAGGTAGTACTATTATGCCAAATAACACATTCACGTCTTAACGGCTTCAGGTTTTAACGTTTTGAAAATTAAAGTAAGAAACGAAAATTTGGTGATAGGAGCTATTCGTCATATCAACAACATATTACAAGTCCTGGTGTCTCGGATGCCAACATCGTCATTTTTTCGATGCAAAAAGTATTTAAAGTCCCAATTTCTAACATTGCGTTACATTTGTGACTACGCGGTGAATTTCAATTACGATGTTAAGTGCTGCGAGATTAGATAAACAGGGTCGGTCTGTTCACGATGCTACATGTGTCCACATTTCGAAAAGGCAAACAAATACTACCTGTGACCAAATTTTCAGGTTTACTTTATTTTGTTGGAGGTTTAAGGCTCCCACAGACCGACGCGCAATATCGCGAAATATTCGCAGCGATAAATTCACAGCAGCTTAAGTACGTGGCGGTTTATATACTTAAACCTGCACAGCATTGTATCGTTGCGACGACGTTTGTGCAACGTTTTATTCGCCGGCGATTTCATTTCGCTGTTGAACGTGTTTTTATCGCTATCGTGCTTATTTCGCGAGCTGAAATTATTACTGTATAAGCAAGTGATGTTGTCAAGTGGATAATAAAATGGCAAATCTAGTAGCTTTGTAAAAAGCACGCTTAATGTCTAAAATCATAATTGTGGTGCATTGTTTGATGTTTGTAGTTACTTTAATGTCCGGGTGAGAGAGACAGCCCGAGAAAAGATTGCTCATTTTCAGGAAGCTTTTGAGTATAGTAATTACGGTTTTTTTTTGAAGCTCGTCTCGACGATATTTAATATTATTTTGCAAGGAAGTATTGACAGTTTCTTTTAACAAAAATATGGAGTACAGTCGTTGTTAGCAGTGTACCATTTTTTCTGTCATTACAAGGCATCTAAACTAAAGACCAATTGCTGGAAGCAATTCAATATTAATTGAGAGGTTAGTAAGGCATTAATGCGGCCGCTTTCCATTTCTATTTGTGTTTTATTTTTGCTTTTTGGCACTCTTAGAGTGAAAAGGAGATTATGTAGTACTGTTTTGGTCAATACAACCAAACATTTTCCAGAGCTCAACACATCTACGGAAATAAAACACTTCTTGAACGTTTTTCGTGGTACCACAGCTTTGTGTTATCTTTTTCTCTATTTAAAAAAAACAAACAGAATAAACTGTAGATTATAACAAACCTTTTTGTATGCAAACAGGCGCTTCTGAGTGTTAGTGCAAGAAAAAAGGGAAAGCAATAACGGAGAGAAAAGCCTTGTTCGTTATACATATTTGCACAAAACTCCTTCGTATATTAAAAAAACCAAATATATGGTAGTGACGGAAACAATACTGAATAAGCAACAAGAAGCAATCATTGGAAAATATCATGACGAACTCATAATTGCTAATCAAGGATACGTCAATACATGTCACCGTATTGTTGAATTTTTTATTGGTCGAAATTTAGGAATGACGTGACATAGTATATAGCAAGTTACAGTCGACGCTCTGAATAGCAAACAACAGTCTCTGCCGTTTCTACAACAGTTATACAAAGATGTCAAACGTCACTTCGACCAAGCATATAAAAGGAAGATGTTACAATTTAGGGAGGGCGCATTTCTGTTCTGTTCCACACAATAAAGACTTTTGGCTTTGAAATAAAGGATTTCATTCCTTCGTTTTATCTGAAAAAAAGAAAGTATTTTGCAACGTTCTTTTCTACTTCTTTCTCTTTTACAAGGCTTCAATATTTAGGATAGGTAACTAGAAAAAATTTGACAATTATTGGTAGGTGCGTCTACGAGCCCTAACAACAAAATGTTGGGCAAGCAATATTTTCTTTTAGTGTTGTATAAACAAGATATTGTTTTAAATTTCCACTCAAGTTTCTATGGTTATTTGACAATATGAGATCTTTAGAGTTCTAAATGATGGCAAATATAATTATTCTGCAAATATCATGCATTGCAAATAAAATCATTTGTTTCGACTACAAAAAATACTGACACCTAATTGTTGGGACAGCTAACTAAACGTTTTCAAATATTTTTAAACAAAGTTGGTTTAGAAAAAAAGATTGTAGCTATCACTAACCTTTCTAGTAATTTGTTTTTACAACTTATTTGTCCAATTTTTCCATCAAAATGGTATGGAGTGCAGTAACAAACGAAGATTTACGTGAGATATTTATTATAAAACAATATCGTAGTAACAAAGCAATTAGTGAAATCGCCAAAAAGCTAAATCTTTCCAGATCAACATTCAATATTATAAAACACTATCGGGAAACTGGATTAAAATTAGCACGAGAATGTTGTCGAAAATGGATTCATAATTTTATAAAATTTGATGTAAGTTTTCTGTATGTTTTCAAAATAACCGTGCTTTTCTATTACCACACAGACTAAAGAAAAGCCGCTTTTAACCCAAAAACAAAAAAAAATGGCTTGATTGGGAAAAATCTAAATTGTCATGAAGAAAACTGGTCAAAAATTCTTTTTATTGATGAATCAAAAATTTGACGTTTGTGTGGGCGATTTTCGAAAAGGAGTTATTTGAGGGAAGAATCAAGCTTTTTATAAAGATTGTATCAAATGCTCCGTGGAATTTCCAAAGGGGATAATAATCTGGGCCTGTATGTCAGCAAAAGGTTTGGGAAAGTTTGAGTTTATTGATAAACCTGTTAATGCTGAAAAATATCAAAGAATATTAACAAATAGTTTTCTTCCAAACATCGAGAGACTGCATCCTGATGTAAATTTTACTTTCCAACAAGATGGGACTGCTTATCACACAGATAAATCGACAAAATAGTGGTTTTCTGATAAAGGTATTACAGTTCTCCCTTGGCGTGCTGACAGTCCAGATCTGAATATCATTGAAACACTTTGGCATAAGATAAAACAACAACTAAGAAACAAACCTCAAAGAAGAGTTTCAGAATTAAAGACAAGACTGGAAAAATATGGAGTAGTTTTACACTTGTGTTTTTTAGATCTTTAGCAGAAGCCATACCGCAAGAATTCGAGCTGTTCTTAAGGCAAAGAGCGATGTAACATCTTATTAAGATCTAAAAAGTTAATTTGTATCAATGATATATTTGTTGTCAATGATCTTAAGAATCTTTTATTGTTTAGCTAATCACAGCAGCTCATAAAATAAATTATTTATTTTTACTACTTATAGTACGTTACCCAGCAATAAACTTTTTATTCTTCTATTATGCAAATTTTATTAACCGCAGTAATCCTGTAATGTAGTAACATAAACCTTTAAATTGTTTGTCCCAATATTTAATTGTTAGGGCTCGTACTTTCCCGGGTATTTCCATCTTAATTGTGTTTTATTTTTGCTTTTTATAATATTAACTTTTAATTAAGGTTTCAACTGTACTTACATAAGCAAGTTAATTTTACTTCAAGTAACCTGTACGTACAGGGTGATTCGCGAATGATGACGAACTAGTAGAATTTGAAATGCATGTCACAAATGACATTTTTGATTTAAAAAGATATAATTCAGTTGGTGTTAAATATTATTTTATAACTTTTTAGTCTCCTTTTGATCTTTCAATCAAAAGGGGAAAAGAGGAAGTGCCTTTTCTAATTATTCTCTTCAAGTATAGTTTGTTTTTTGTTTTATTACTTCCTCCTGGCATCATTCTATAGATAGAAAAAAACCGATCGCTCTCAATTAGTGCTCCCTAACTTAACTTTAATTATTTAGAAATCAACAGGTTTCTTAGTTCTCTTTTTTTAACATCTGTTACGATTAAAGTTAGTACAGAGAATAAACCTAGGATTACCCGAGTGAACTCAATACTACCCATGCGCCTAGGATAAAGTTTGAAGTTCAATTAAAACACATTTCAAACTTGAAGCGGATGATGATGACTTACAATGATTTTATTCCGTCTGAAAAGATATTCCTGTTGGTCTTTAAAATAGATATTAACTTCCTCTTTCAGTTGTTCATTGTCTATAAAACTGGCGCCCCTTAAGACGTTTTTCCAAATTTTTAAATAGATAGAAGCCAGACTGAGGCAGATTTGTGCCATGCAGCGGATGATCTAGCTCAGTACATTTGCATTAAAGGAAGACGCGTTTGACTATAGCTGCTTTGTGATCTCCCGCATTATCGTGAAGAATGGTGGCATTATCATGACGCAGACCAAGGCATCTTTGATCAGTAGTCTTACTGACAATGAGATTTATAATGTGAACGACTGCGTTTATTTAATGAAAATAATTTCTGCTTGGTTCCAAAGGAAGGTGACTTACGTAGCTGAAGACTGCGTGCAAGGTGTTAGTTTGGTGGAGAAGAACACTTAGAAATCCATTGTGTGTACTTTAATCTTGTCTATCAATCCCAGTAATGTACCCATATGTCATCACTGTTTTGGAAAAACATTTAGTGCTAATTTTCAAAAATCCTAGATGGCATTGTGGAATTTACTATCTATGTAGTTTTTGCTTGTAGGTTAACAATTTTGGAAACTACCTAATTAATGTCTTGTCTTTCAAACTTCTATTTCTATTTGAACCAAAGATTTATTTTAAAATATGATGAAGCGTCATTTCCGTACACAGTAACTATCCGTGAACAGATGATTTTTTTGGGACTATTCTCTTCTCTTGTCGAAAACTTCAGGACGCTGCAACTAGAAAGAAATTGTCACTGTTTGACATTACGAGGCAACGCTTGCCAATTGTTTCTTATAGCTAGATAGATAAGTTTTCTAGATACCGTCTTATATTGATCATGGAAGATACCATGGCAGGAATAATCTAACTATAGACCTTGCTTGGTTTGGTCTTATAACTACTTCTATCAAACTGAAAGGGCTTAAATTCGTTACCTCATTATTACATGGCCCCACAAGAATAGAAAACACACTGTTAATTATTAATTGAAAAGTAGAATTGAATAAGGGGGTAAGTGTGAAAAAGTAAAATTTTCAGTAGTAGCAATAAATTGTTTTATTTTGTTAAACGTGTTAACCTGTATGAATACATATGTAAAAATAAATCTTACAAGCATAAGAAACTTATATTATAATGGAAAATCAAATGTACAAACGTTTTTATAAAAAAAAAAGAAAAACTGCAAAATGGGGTAAGTGCCATTTGTATTTACTGCGGTGCTTAGCGCCACTTACTAATTTGTCATTTCTTGGTAAAATTGTTTGTGCTCTGGCAATTTCAAAAATGGTATCATAGCTCTTAAATTTTTCTTCTTTTCTTCACTTAGGTTAGGTTTGTGTTCTTGCAAACGCTACTGGATAGTTTTAAGATAGGTTTTATTAACATTTTTTTTAAAACATTTCTCTTGTTCCATGCCTCTATTTCAGTAATATTGTTTTTTGTGTATACGTAACCAGTTTGATCTTGGGTCACTTTTATCATGGAAAGTTTGGATATGCAAAACTTAGAAGTAAATATTAAAGAATCTGCTGCTTCTTGCAAATTATGTGATTCATTGTAATCACTCTGTATGGCTGTACTAGTCTTGATTCCTTTATTATGTCTTTAATGTCCTCAGGCACAAAACGTTTCGTCACTCTCTTTCTTTCCTTAACCTAAGCAAAGCATTTGTGGTTTGGGAGAAAGTTATGACCACTGACAAGAAACTTCACAGTAATTTCTGTGAATAATCCAACAGATGGTAGAAACATCATAAGAAAAATTGCGACTCTATTCTTGTTTTCATCGGTGCAGTTATCGCACCATATAATAAGTTTAGGCTTCTCTGTAATACCAAAATTTAGAACTTTCAATAAACAAGAGATAATTTCATTGGATCCTTTGGATCCTTCTGTTTCGTCTCAAACACACATGTATGCTTCATTATTGTCCGAAATATGCACACTGAAGTTATATACTGATTGCTGTCTCATGTAAGACATATCGGAATGTGTTATGGTAGGCATAAATAACACTTTTTTAAGTCCATGGTTATAGTGAAAGTATTACTGTCAGGAAGTTGCGATGCAGCAAAGTCTTCTGTCATATTAGTCTGAGTCTCTTTTGCTTTGCGATGATGCAATTCTAAGAATGCCCTTGCAGATGCAGATGTAGAAGTATTGGCTTTTTCTTCACTTGCGTACCTATCACAGGTTTTACAAGTCCTTGGTCTTCGAAAATTTAAATTTGGAAGTTTCTTTTTAAAAACCTGGGCAAAGTACTTGCATAGTACTGTATTATTGGGAGACTTGTTCAGATGTGCACACTGTATGAGGTAATTGTACGCACAAATGAATTTTTGATACTTGGCCCCTTTTTGGAGACATAAAGCATGGCACTTAGAACCGTTTTATGTAAAAATATCAATTTTCGATTTTTTGGCACTTATCCCCTTATTCAACTCTACTCTTCAATTATTATTTGTTGTTGTGTATAATTATTTAGAAGATTTTACAATTTTCACGCTGTGAAGTGTGGATGTAGGTGCATTGCCCTACTGAAAAATGTAGTTGGCACTGGTGTAAAACTTCCCATGCACCTGTAATTCTCGTACCAGCATTTTATTTGTAGATTTGAGAGTTTGTTTAGTAACGAAGGAAGGCGATGTTAGTTTTGTCTTGGTAAGCTATCATCACAGATCCTTCTCCCATAGATTTACGCAAAAATATTGTTTGATCTTTTCGCAGATTGTGGTAAAAACAATCATGTTCATCCAAGTTGAGATTTTTTTGTGGGAAAGATCTACCTCTTTCCGTTCTTCTACTCAATTCATGTGTTTTAGATTTTTAAAAAAGTCTACGTAAAGCGATTTCTTATAAAAGTTTTAGAGTAAAAAGAGATAACAAAATTATTGTTTTTTGTGTACATTTAGAATATTCTCATATCACAGTGAAAGATCTGTTTTCGGAGTTAGTGTCATAAAGATCTTGGCATTTTTTGTAAATCATTAAAAGCATTTTGCATTAAACTGTGTAGCTGTCTCCCACCTACCCCCAAAACTTTCTTCTAATTATTATTCTGACACGCCTAGATGTGATAAACGCCATATCAAATAACAAAATTATAATCAAAATTTTATGTATTTATAACATTTTAATATACGTAACGAAGAATGCTTGTGCGAGTGTGCCTAAAACCGACAGTTGTAGTAGTAGTAGATTCTGACAATAATCTGTTGCGGTATTTTTAAATTTATCTACAAATTACGTTTTTAAATAATATTACAAAAATAGATTTAAAGATATCTGAACTTAATTCAGCACAATTTCAGATAGGGATGACGAAGTTAGGAACGTTCTTTGTGGCAACATCGCTGCTGTGTATTTACCGTAACGTAGTAAGGGAAAAATTTCCAAGAAATGCACTGACGTAATATATATTATGTACGTTGAATATCATGCTTATTTCTTCACAATATCTAACGTTTTTTCGACTATTAGAACTCATCATTGCTTTATTGATATTATTTTTGAATCTGAGTAAGATATAAAATAAGAAAAACAAATTTCAAACCTGGCAATTTTTGCAGGAACCGGTTACCTAGAAACTTTCCTTTTTTCACCGACAGGTTGGTAATCTTTCTTAAGGGTTGGTTCACCGTTATAAAAGAAGTTTGCAAACGGAATTTCTTCATTTACTGCGTTGATTTTTACTTACCGCCTACTGGTATTGTTACACGTTGTATGCTTTTCGAACTTTCGAGAATCTTCATTAAGGTGAGTTTAATTTTTATAATTTTAATGGTTTCATCTTGAAAAATATACTGTTTAATGAATCCCTTGAAAATAAATATGCTTCAGTTAGAACATTTTATTTATTTATACATGATAAAACTTCAACAAACACATTATATATTTAGTTTCAAGGTTATGCATTAATCGAGCGAGATTGTAAGGAATTAATTAAAATTGTTATTGGTTTTCCCTAAAAATATAATATTTACAAAGAAATTTTATTTAATATTGGAAATTTTTCTTAAATTTTAAAAGGATGTCTATTATTTTATTAATTCTGATGGTTGATTTCTTGGTTATTTTCTTTACATGCTGCCAAGTGGGTTTTTAATGTTAAATTGCTAAATTCTTAAATTCTACAAGTTTTTTAGTATGGCTGACAAAACATTAATAATTTGGTTAAATGTTACAAAATAGAGAAGAATTGCAAGCATATTAAGACGATACCAAATAAAGCAACTTTCGACATTTGAAATAACACATGTATATTTGAACTGGCTTTGTATTAGTTTAAGTGATAAGATAAAAGCACATTATGGGTCATTATTTAAATACTTTTATGGATATTTTATTAATTTACACAGGGCTGTCCTTAAATTTAGAATAATGGAAATACAGTCGGTAATATCAATTTTTCTGAAAATCACTGACTGAGACGACGTGTATAGGGATTTATGTAAATAACTATTCAAACCGGTATTTGTAATTTTCCGGCCATATTGAAGAAAGTAATGGCGTGATGGTTCTAAACATTTTTTTTCTAGTAACATAGAATTTGTTCGGATTACATAACAACAAAAGGTTGAATAAAAATGTCCTAAATGTTTACATTTATCCTAGTAGGACTGGGAAATATCGTTTTGTTACTTTTGATATTTTGATCATTTTTCCAGCAGATGTAGTATCTATAAAGGTATATCTGTCAACCCGTTTTCCTCTAATTTAGTATATAATAAATTAATAATGTAGAAACTTCATTCTGCGTCTGTTAATTAATTAGTTGCACGACTTAAACATGACCTCGAATTACCATAATTATTTTATTCTAATTACCTTTGAATCTAGGGAACAGTTTGGTTTTAATTTTATGCTTAGGTCTAGTACATTTGAGGTAGAATTAGATAATCGTCTCTCGTTGTACGGTCAACCCATAAATGTAAAATTTTCTTACAATGAAATGTGTCAAGTATCGAACAATTCACAAAATTAGCAGAATTTTATTTGAAATCGAAACTTCCCATAAAAGAACTTAAATTGACTTTTGAGTTAATCTGTTGCATTTCTTCAGTATCTCGAGATACTTAATACATAGAGAGAACATGGAAATTTTCTAAGATACGTTGTCTCACTGGAAAAGCAAATCCGTTTGTCTTTTTTTTACATAAAATTTTACAAGATTCTTCAAATCCATTGCGTTTTCAACATTTCAAAAAGAAATAGTTTGAGATATAAAAACAAAGATTTCGGTGGGATTACAGCTCTTAAGGCATGTAATGCAATTTTACCAATTTTTAAGGCTTGCAACTTCATCATGGATGGAGACTTTGATAAGCAAGAATTTTAACATCATCTGGTTTCAAAATGAACTAGGACACTTTAATTTTTCCATTGTAATATCTACATTTAATTTCGGCTAAAATATCTTTATCCATAGATTATTTGACCGATAAAGTCACATTTACACTAGAAAAATTTTCTACATTTTCGAATCATAGTAGTTGGCCAGTGTCCTAGTTCATTTTGAAATCAATAGTACATCAAAGATGTCTGGATGAATCTTTCATCTTCGAATGGGCTGATGAAATTTGATACACTGCTAATAAGTTACCCTCTCGATGTAGGAGAGTTTGATCACGATGTCACTATCCCTCACTTTACTAATTTGCAGGTTTCCCCAACTGTCTTCTTGAAATCGTCTTGCAGCAATAGTTTCTTGTACACAATCTTTCCAGAATTTTCTGGGCCACATCTTCTTTTACCAGGGTATCCAAGTCCATGGTTTTTTTATTCCATGCCGCATCAGTTGATATCAGTAAATTATAGAGCATTTCGCTTTAATGTTGTTTTTATCAATTAAGTCATCAATCAATACATAAAAATACCCCAACTCCGCTTCTACTATCTACTTATTGATAATACAGTCACTCCTAAATACCTGAAATTCTTCGTGTTTTTGATCATTTTTTACCAAAGGTAATATTTTTTCCTTCTTTTATATCCAACTATTAAATTGTTCCAGACCACATACTTCTATTGTAACTTCTTCAGCACATAATCTTCGATTGTAGATCCTAATACCTGATATAATCCGTGTAAAATGAAGCATAAAAAAGGTCGCGTTATCGTCAATAAATTGATATTCCCACTGCTTCGATCTTTTTTCATGTAGACAATGCCAGTGAGTATAACAAATTCAGTGAATCAAAGGGATACCTCCATTATTTGGAGTGATACTCACTACTAAAAATTTTTAGCGAAGACTCACTCAGCTATCAGATTTCGTTATCCTTAATTTATCTGACTTTCCGTTTCGTCATAAGTGATATCAGCTCTCTAATTTTAAATAAAGATCCTAAATTTTTTAATAAATCATTACGTCTAACAAAGTAGAATTTAGTAATCTAAACCTAGCAACTTTCAAGTTATTTATATATCTAATGAATAATTACACTCCACTTTTCAGTCAGTGCCGGTAGAATTAAACAAGGAGAGTATACTTTTAACAGGGTGGTTGTATTCTTGATTATCATTCTTGATACTAGTAATAACTATATTGGAACTGCAATATTTTTGCTATAAAGCGTTCGTTTGCCTCAATAAATTTGACCTTGACCTAGACCTAAAAAATCTTTTGTAGCTAACCTCAAATCTACCTGATATTAATCATCTTTCTTGCAAAGGAAATATGTATTCTATATTTTAGCTATGTTATCAGTTATCACACAATCGGTAATATTTCTCATTAGCCACCCGTTTTGCCAAAGTTCCTTAGATAACACTTCACTGAACACTGTCCAATAAGAAGACCTGTTAACAGTCTTGGTCAAACTTAGTATATTTAAGAAGAATTTTGCATTCTTTTATCAATCTCTTTGCTTTTCATTGCGCAGGAATGTTCTTCCAGTAGATTTAATTTCTTTCTTTGCTTATTTACAATCCTATCCTGTTAAGTGGCTTTTTGGAATATACGAAAAGGTTCCGGATCTATAAATGATACCAGGTGCTTTAAATATTGTCTGCAATTAAAGTCAGTTTTTGATTCAAAACAGTGGAATTCGAGAACCCTCAAAGCTGTAGTATGGGAAATTTGTAGAATTCAATCGGTACTTCAATTTCTATGCTTGTTTTTATTTCTATTATGCGGATGAAACAGTGGTTTTATTTTCGAAATATACATTGTAGTGAAATTGTAGTAATTGATCCACATTCATACTACGAAGATCATTCAACTAAGATGGCACAAAATATTGATAGAGCAAAACAAATGAAAAAAAATTCTAAATGCACCTAATAGAGTATAAACTATACAGGGTGTTAAAAATTCGAGTAGTTGTATGGGGATCTCAAAAACCGTAAGAGATACGAATTTGCTTAAATTATTGCAAAGTTGCGGATTTATGTGCCTAACAACATGGCGTTTAAAAAGTTTAAAAATTTTGAATATTAAAAGTATTAAGAATGCGCATTTTTAATGCATTTACTTCTTTGGACAGGAAGGGTCTTCAAAGAGCTATAATAAGCATAAGATAAAAAATAAATCAATGTATTGATGCAAACGGTGGTCTTTTTGAGCATTTATGAAAAAAATAAAAATTTATTTATTTTTTATTTTAATTTTCATTAATTTTTATTAGATCTCTCAGTATTTCAGTCTAGTTTTAGTTGTTTTTATTGTGAATTTTCCTTTTTGTTTGTTCAAATACATTTTAACGCAAACGAAGTAATAAAATAAGTTTAAATAAACTTAGACTGAGTATGTTTATCAAACCGAGGTTTACAGTTATGTTAATTTATCTTAGCCTATGAATCCTGATTAAAATATTCAGGACCGTACTAGCAAAAAATTAAACGATAAAAAAGCATCATTTTCTTTACTACAAAACGCAATTTTTTTAAAACGAACATGGGATTATACATTAGAAAACTAGTTTTCGATAAAAACGTAAAAACAAAAAATTGACCTGATGATATCTGAAATACGAAACGTCGTAGCTAAGAAATGATTGCACAGTTCCAAAGAACATAAAAAAATGCTAATAAGGTGTTATTAGTTTTTAAATAGATTTGAAAACAAAGGCGTAAGAAATTAAAAACGAAAAATTATTATTTCGGTTTTTTTCGGATATCTCGGGAAATATTCGAAATTTTTAGACTTTCTAAACGGCATGTTGTTAGGCACATAAATGCGCAGTTTTGCAATAATTTAAACAAATTCGTATCTGTTGCGGTTTTTGAGATTCCCATACAACTACTAAAATTTGTAACACCCTGTATAGGGTCTGAAATAAATTTAGAATGTTCATGCGCCATCGGCAATTTGCTAGGTATCAAAGATGAATCTGAGTATTACACGTACATGGTTCTAGGAATTCTAAGAAAATAAAATATTAAAAATTAAGTTTGAACATCCCGGAATCTTGGAAGATCTTGTTTTACTTAGAAGCAACGAATCCTGCCCGAAAAGTTCAAGAACATTCCTTGCGAAGTCGTAGGTGTGTAGCGAGTAGCTTATTCATTTTGTTTGATGATGTAACACCTTTTCTTGACTTCGAAGGTTATTTTCAGAATAGTAGATGTCTACCATGCGGCAAGTTTTACCTTTATATCACGTTGCATCCGAGATATCGCAAAAACGAGAAATTATAAATGTAATTTTGGTACGGTACACTTTTAAATGTATGAGTTTTTTTTTGCTGTTTCATTTTTGTAAATTTGACATATCAAGCTCCTTTCTGAATAGTCAAAATAGTCATCAGTTGAACAGTTTATTCGCATCATGAGCAATGTTGAGCAGATTTTAGTCAGACTAACGATTACGATTAAAAATTTTGTTTTTCAAATAAGGATATTTTAGTGTTGTGTACTGTTCAAAAGGCGAAACTTACTTGTCAAGTGCAGGTAGATTGAGAAAATTCTACTGTATGTTTACTTTTATGTAGATTTAGATAACTTTGCAAACCCTTTGGTGTTCTATCTGTTGATTTTAGTGAACATAAACACAGAAGTTAAACCCCTCAATATATATTTGGTGGTGGTTCTGTTAGGGTAGAATAGGCTGTTCTATCTGATGATGAGCATATCTCGAAACATATAACAGCATAGCAATGGCTTTTAAAAAACAATGAGAACGATGAGGGAGATTTAGAGTAATTTTTGTTATGATTGTCTTATTAGACTTACAAAAATTCTAGAAAATACAATAGAACAAAATTAATATGAAGGCACGGTATGAAATGATGAATGTATACTAAATTGTATTCAAAAATTCAACAAGCTCCTGTAGTAGCGGTCCGGACTTAAGTAACACACTGTACAAAATACTGTCAAAGTGGCACATAAAAACGTTTGATAGAGATCATATGATTAATACATAACTCAGCTGTATTCTGTAAAAAAAGTAACCGTCAAAAAAGATATTTATTTAAAAATGTCCAAGTATCCACACCCGATCGGACATGCTTCATTTACACTTGGTAAATACCTCTAGAATTTTTCCTAAATACGCTCAAAATTTTTTCCAAGAGTAACTAAATTTATCATTACGAGTGTTAGCAACAAGTTTAATGGTTAGGAGAATACCTACAAATACTAAAAGTTTTACTCCATAAAATGAAGAAGATAGAAAAATGTACGCATTGTTGTTGTCTAGCTTTTTATTGAATTCTGTAAAATAGTGAAACTGGAGATTGCGTCATATTAATTCTTACAATCAAAAGGCCAAAAAGCATAGTAGCCAAAAAGTAGTAACGCACCTGAGTTAAGAATGTTTATTCACTTGAAGGAGTTATCCCTTAGAGCCAAACTTTCTTCTAGTAAATAAACATTCTCTTAACTCACTTGTAAGTATACAAGGCTATTTAAAATCATCAATTTATAAAAACGATCAATTCTGACTTATAATAGAATTTAGGAGTTCATTCTTTTGTAGGATGAATTATAGAAAAACGTAAGAAATAAACATGTAAATGTTACATTAATGATCTACGAAACAAATTGCAAGTTAAAGTGTCAAATGGATCTCGATAAGCGAATAATTTGTTGATTGGGATTTCCAGCAATAATAAAGAATGGAATTTAGATTATGATTATGCATTTGCTAATATGTAATATTAGGTATTTCCGTGTCAAGTAACAATGGGACATCATTACACATCTATTATTAAAAATTGAGTGTCATTATGTGATGATGATAGCGAAAAACAGTCAAATGTGAAAACAAAATTCGAATACCATGGCCTGCTTTTGATATATTGAAGCAACATTTTTTCAATATGAATTTAATTTGCAGTAACGTGGTCGATTAGGGGGCCAGTTTGTAGAAGCTGAATTAAAAGTTAATTGAGAATTAGATTTAATTCGGTATTGTTGCTAGGATATAGTCAAATTCTGGCCAATAAGATTATCAGAATTGACATTTAATTAGAGTTAAATTTTAATCTCAATTAAATATTTAATTAATTCTCTATAAACCCAGCTAAAGGTTTTGTCAGACTTTATTGCTCTACAGTCTAGCCAAACGTACTTTTTCAGTACAACTATGGCAAGTTAGTATCCATATTACTAAAGCTCGAACAATAATTTTTTTGCATATTGACAATAAAAATCGATATCTTTTAACTAATATTTGTAATTAAAGTAGTACTGTTTAACTATTTGCATTTATTAAGTATGGGAATCTTGGTAATTATAACTATAAAAGATAGAGATAACCTAAAAGGATTTAAACTTACTTCTTTTGTTTTCGACTTATGACCAAAAAAGGGAAAAATTGTGGTTTACATTTTTCACCCTCTAGCTTTCTTATTATTGGAAAGTTAGAAATTTAGTAAAACATTTGTAAGGCAGCTTTTTATTGCTATTAAAAAAATGACATTTAATAAAACAATATCAAGGCACACTAACTAAACTGGGATGATGCTCCAGCCTATTGGAGCCACATAATATTATGTCACCGCACTTCAAGATAAATATTTTCCATATACTCTGGTAGACTGCTAGTTCGGATTTTCTATTTTTCATATTCGCTAGTTTTGTTTCTTGACAAACCCATTTGAATAAAAATGTGCCTCATCTTTAATCTAAATGTTGTTTAAGGTGCCTTGATTTTGTTTTGGAAAAACCAGAGAATTTACGAACAAAATGTCGATTTTCTTTGGTCTGTTCATTCAATTGTTGGTAAATTTGAATCTTGTACAGTAACATTTTCAAGTCTTTTTGCAGTGTGGTATGGGCTTCTACATAAATATTCGCTGTTTTACATTGAATGGCGCAATTTTTTCAAATTGATGCTGACATATGAAATTCCAACAATGGCCCATCATTGTGACACCAGCATGCAAAAATAAATTTGAATACCAACATAAACAACAGAGTTTTAAATTAGTCATTCCTTTTCTGAAAGCCCTGCATATGAGGTATATTGACGAATTTTCTGAATTTTTGGTCATTTTGAGTTCATCATTTAGTGCAGACAACTATAAGTGCAACGAGATTGAAAACAGAAACAGACATGCGTCAATAGATACATAGGTGACCGCGAAAGATGTTTTTTCGATTTCGTTCTACTTAAGACTAAATGTGAAATAATCCAGTGAGTGCAGAAAGGTATTAACAGTAATTACAGTTTTTATTGCTTTTTTCAAAATCATCAAAATGATAAGTTAGGTCCTTCATTTACTTTTGGCAGTTTGAACTGAAGGCAAGAAAAACAAACGATAGTTACCATAGCAACTTAAAATGTCTAGCAACTGAAAGCAAACAACCAAACAATCCATTTTATGTTAAATGGTATTAGAAATTGAAAAATAAAAAGTCTGAAATAATAAGAATTGAATTTTTACCACAAGTGACATTGCTGATTCTTAGATTAAGTAATGACCTAGAAGATATCTTTGCTTACATATTTGTAGAAAGGGTATTTGAGCATCAGTTATTTGAATCAGCGATTGATCTTCTCAAAAGCAAGATATTTTTGTGGTCTCGGTTAAATGTAGGTATGGTTTTATTGATTGAGATTTTTTGAGTTCTTTTCTGAGAACATTGCATTTAATATTTGAAGATAATAATTTTGTTTCGCTTCATCCTATTTAAGTTGCCTCTTTTCACATGCTTCCTCTACTTCTTCTGTTCATGTTTTTCTCGTTCTTTCTTTCTGCTGTTTCTTTGTTGCTCTTACTTTATACATTTTTCTTATAGTTCTTTCTTCTTCCATTCTGTGAACATGTCCAATTGTCCATACCATCTTAGCTGGTTTTATTCTATAGTGTATTCTATCGGTTAAATATTTAGTGATTGTCCTATATCATTGTTTCTTATTTCGTTCATGATTGTCTTTCTTTCGATCTGTCTTAGATATTTCATTTCTGTGCTGTTTATCTTGTTGCGTTGTCTTTTTGTAGTTGTCCGTGTTTCACAACCATATGTCAATGTCGGGATTGCTTGCTACATTTGTTGTATACCTATACCTTAGTCTCTTTTGGTATTTTTTTGTTTATGTTCTTTATACTATTAAATAGTTTTCCTGCAGCTCCTGTTTTTTCCTTTATCTCTTCATCTAGTTTTGCGTCTTGTGTAATTACTGAGCCTAAATATTTGAACTTTTCTACTTGTTGTAAAGGTTTTCCGTCTATCTGGATTGCATGTTTTTCTCCGTTTTCACTTACTATCATTGTTTTTGTCTTATTAATGTTAATATTCATATTTATATTTTCTAGGTATCTCTTGAGTATTTGCAAACTTTCGTTCAAAGTGTTTTGATCTTTTGCCATGATGGCCATATCGTCTGCGTAACATAACTCTAATATTTGTACCCTACTCATTTTCCTGTGTCCTATTGTGTGTAGTTTAGCTTCTTTTCTTGTTTTCTTTATGGCTTCATTTAATACTATTGTGAATAATAATGGACTCAGTGTATACCCTTTTGTTGTCTCAAACATATTCGATTCCTCGTTCCTCATTCTTACATAATTCTTTGTTTTTTTGTACAGGCTCTGAATGCTTCTCACTAAGTTCTCTGGTATTTCTCTGTCTCGTAGAATTCTTCATATATCTTCTCCGTTAACTCTATTGAAGACCTTTTCTAGATCGATAAAACACGTGTGTTTTACTTGCACTTTGTTTTTCCTAAACCCATGTTGGTTATCTTCTATTGTTCTCTCTAGTCGTGTTCTCAGTCTTTTTTCTATTATGTTCGCAAATATCTTTGCAACTACACTTAATAAGGTGATTCATCTGTAGTTTTGACACCCCTTTGTATCTCCTCTCTTGTAAACCGGGCATATTATGCCTATCTGCCGATCTATTTTATTGAATATGTTTCTTAGGTCTTCTAAGATACCACTTGGTACCGCTTTGAGCATTTCCGCTGAGATTTTGGCATGTCTTGTTGCTTTACCTGTTTTTGTTTTTATGATTGCTTCCTTAACTCCTTCCATTGTAATTTCACCTTCCTGTTCTTGCTCGATTTCTTCTTCGTTTCTGTGTTCTTGCTCTTCGGTCGTTGTTTGTATCTTTTCCCCTTCTAGCAATTCTTTGAAATAATCTTTTTATCTATCCATTATTTTATTTTCTTCCGTTACTGTTTCCCCTTTTTCGTTTTTGATATTTCTGATCATTTGCGATTTCTTATCTCTTGTATTTCTGATTACTCCGAAGAACAGTTTCAGATTCTCGTTATATGCTCTTCCTATTTTCTCTCCGAAGTCTTTCCATGTTTTTTGTTTCTCTTCTTTAATAATTCTTTTTACTTGTCCCTTTCTTTTTTTATATTCTTCATAATCTTTATTACGTTTGGTGTTTATGTATTTTCTCCATGTTTCTTTTTTCTTTTTAACGGCTTTGTTTATTGTATCGTTCCACCAATGTGTGATTGTATTGGTTGACATTTCATAGATCTCTTCTGCTACTGATAGAATTGTTTGTTCAGATGTTTTCCATATTTCTTCTATGTTTTTGTTTTCCTCTTGCGTATTTTGGTTTTTGCTTTAAACTCTCTTGGTGTTGTTCTTTTGTTTGTATCTCTTTTAGCTTATAGCATTTTATTTTCTTCTTCGCTGTTTGCCTTTTATTGTCAATTCTACTTTTGTTTTGTATCTCATTGTCATTGTAAGTGAGTAGTGGTCGCTTCCTATTTTTGCCTCTAGTCTTGCTCTAATATCAGTAACTTTGTGCCATAAATGCTTACTCACAAGGAAGTAGTGAATTACAGATTTCTCGTTTCTACTTCTTACTTCCCTGGTTGTTTTGTGAATATCTTTATGCATGAGATGTGTGTTTCCAATTTTGAGTTCGTTTTCAAGACAGAATTCGATTAATCGTTCACCATTTAAGTTCTTCTTCTCTTCTCCATATTTTCCCAGGCACCATTCTATCCTCTCATTTCTGTTTCCAACCCTCCCATTTAGGTCTCTCATTATTATGATATTTTGTTTACTCTCATCAACTTGTTTTTGGAGTTCTGTGTAGAATTGGTCTTTCCTCTTTCTTCGCGTCTTCATTTGGTACGTAGGCCACAATTATCGTATATTCTTCTGTGCTTGTCTTTGCTCCTTATCTGTATGCTAAGTAATCTTTCATTGACGTAGTTTTCTTCCTGTATGTGCATTCTTGTATTCTGATATCAAATCTACATTTGTGGATGTAGTTCATTGTCAGCAAAAAAGTAATAAAACCAAACTTGTACGGGAGATTTAAATTAAAAACTAATGCATGAAGATTTTGCTTATTATCAGAAATAGAGCGTACATTGAAATTTGACACGTGCTATATTTTATGCTAATTAATTATGTAAAAAGGAATTACAGCTAACTTCTTTTGTTTTTGACTTGTTGCCTAAAGAAGTCAAATGGTGATTTCTAATAAAAGGGCCATTTTTGACTATCATTCTAGATAAAACTTCCTTTCAGGTTTTCCATTATTCTAAAGTAGTTAATTATCTGCAGGTCTCAACAATAAAACACATTGCTGTATTATAAATACTAACTACTATGTTTTGCAGTATAATCGACTATTGTATTTAGCTAACAGTATAAATACGACGATATAAAAGTTTTTGAATAAAGTAATTCTTTGTTCAATTTGAGCTGTGATTTCCTCCAAACATTTTCAGTACGGGTAATTAATTGTCAATCATTTATTATGATTTCCACCAAGTTTTTAATAAATAACCTTAAGTAGAAATTCACATATCATTCGCAAACAATAACTAAAAATTGAAGTTTTATCTTATCTTCTTCATATCTTTCTCACCTTAGTCTGCATTTTAAATTTTATTTTTCTTCTATTGGCGATCTCATTCAAATCTTTCTAAGAAACTTAAATTCTAGTAATTAAAATATTGAATTATGATAAATAGCTAAGTCATTAGTACAGTTTGTTTGTCGCTCACTAGTCAAATACTAAAGGCATGCTTGACAAACAAGCTTTTAATGAATCGCATTAGTAATAACTAATAATTGACGCGCAGAATTCTTGTATTTGTTTACGTATTACATGGCTGTTTTCTTTGTCTATTGCTTTATTGTAGCAATACATATTAGTGTTTACCATACAACACAATCTTATGCTTATGAAATCAGTCATTAAAAGTAAATTAAATTATTGCTTTATTTTTTGTTTTGCAAAACTTTTCCAGTGACCTGCATAAAATAATTTTAAAGTTCAAAGATAAGAAGCACTGCTTCTATTTACGAAAATATTCAGTACAAATTTATTTTTTATTAAAAAATTGGAAGCCTATTTAGGTTAGTTGTTTGTATTGAATTGTAGTTCCAGTGTAGAACTGGTCTAGGATATATGGGGTTTTAATTCTACATAGGAAATCAGAGTTTTTTAAGTTTCGCTTATTTAAAATTGAAGAATTTTTATAAAACTGTTTTTAATAAATTGTAAATGTAGTATATTGTCAGTTTTCTGTTTTTGATTTTTAACCAATTTAGCCGCTTTTTAAGGTTAGTCTTTTTATGACATTCGGGACAATTTGTTCGATTTAGATCAGATTTTGCACACAGTTTTGTAAGTAAGTGAGCAAGGCCTGAATCTATCGACTTAGGTAAATTAAAAAAGACTTCTATTTCTTATAGTATTCATTTTCATTAGGTTTTTTCTGTACTCGAATGATTAACAAAAGAATTTTTCAGGAATATGGCACTAACATTTCATTTCGTTGTGTTAATTGGTACAATGTTTAAAAATAATAATAAAGATAATCAAATTTGATTCTCCGTCCACATAATTTTAGGTAACCGAGCAGACTGTAACACAAGAATCAAACGCTAGAACCAACGCATTTGATTTTTACCACCTAAAATGTTGATGTATTCTGATCCAATTACACTCGCAGGGGAACTAATCGTGCAGTTTTATTCTTGCTTGTCCAGTTCAAGATTCAAAAGTGTTGTCAGCATATCTTTTTTCTAGAAAATTGATGTCGTTGACATTATAGATTTATTTCACGTTATTAGTTCAACGAAGTACGTTTTCGTCTTTATAATCGTGTATGATGGCAAAGATTCTGGAATTTGTTTAATAGTCCAGGCATTTGGTAGAAAATAAAAAAAAGTTTTGGTGGAGTTTTGATTTTTGGTACTATGTGGTATTCTGGGTTGCTGAACACGAATCAGAGGTTTGCCAACAAGAATGTTCCCAGGAAATAGGTTTTTCCCAAAGTAACTTGTAAAAAACAGACTTTTTTCGGTTCTTTCAATATAACTCCGAAAGTATGTATTTTACGTGAAAATCGACTCTGTCTGAAACTAAAGAAGATAAACTTTCCTAGATTTTATGTATTTGAGGTTATTTCTTCGATTAATAGTTTATCCGCGAGAGTGCCACGAAAATGGGTGTCAAAAACCAAAACTCTCAATAACTGGAATTACAGCACTGTACGTAGATTTACCACGAAAACTATCTATTTTACGCAAATGTTGACCATGTATTACTCGTATATTAAAGGTGATGTAATTGACTATATTTTATGTATCTGAAAGAAACGATTTCGCTGCTAGCGCGCATGGAATCAATCAGGCAAAAAATGTTTGGGTGCTACTAGATACTTTATTTACAGATATCGAGAGCTTAAAGTAACATTATTAGTAAAAAACAAAGGGAATGACCTGATCCAAAATTACTGTGGTTTTTCATTTCATAATTCAGAATAGCATGTAGGCCTCAAGGACGCAAGAGTTGAACGGGACAACAAAAATAGGACCAAGATGTATGAATTGTTACTGTAACATCTCTCTTTTTCTCAAAACCCGAATTTACACTCAATCAGCTCTGGTGTTGTGGCTGACGGACGAATCAACTGCTATAGGGCTTGGAAATTGCACATCAAGGGCTTTGGTACAGTTAAATTCAAACGAAGCGAGAGAGTACAACCCCTTGCTGTCATCACCAGTGCTATACGAATTGACGACGAGTTGATTCCAGTTAATCCCACAACTTTGTTCTAACGAATTTCCGTTGCTAAGCATTCGGATCAGGACCTTGAGGAGTTTTTGACGTACTATCCAGGTCCTTATTCCTTGTCCCTATTTGTTTGTTTGGCTTACGAATCAATCGTTTTCTTCAATCTGCGACAGACATGTTCAGTACGTCCAGTCAAAATATCATCCACAGACAGTAGTTGTCTTTAATGGCTACCCTGATAATGTACAAGGTGGTACAAAGACTGCTGAGCGTATGAGAAAAACAAGAAAACATGCTTCAGCTGACTTACTGTTTGACGACACGATGATACCAACGACGTCCAAAGAAAAGTTTTTTGCTAACCCAAAAAACAAGGTTCGTCTAATATCTATACTTACTACGAAGCTCTCATTAGCAGGAATGAAGTGGAAGCAGGCAATAGAAGACGCTTTGTCTCTGGCTCTATAAAGTAAGACAGTAATTGAAGTTGGAGAGGATGTAGACCTCTTGGTTGTTTTGATAGGCCTCAAATACATAAAATGTAGGAAATTTTATCCTCTTTTGTTTCAAATACGGTCAACTTTCATGTAAAATGGATACTTTCGGAGTTGTTTTGAAAAAAACCGAAAAAAGTCCGTTTTCACAGGTTTTTCCCCAAAAAATTTCCCGGAGAAATTCTTGTTGGCAAACTTCTGAATCGTGTTCAGTGACCCAAAATACTCTACAGTACCAAAAATCAAAACTCCACCAAAACTTTCTTTTATTTGCCCTTTCTGAGCACCTAATGACTGGACTATAATGGTTTTTTATTATAATTGCCTTGACCATTGCAAACAATCAGATTTAGTTTTGTGGGATTTTGTAAAATTCAAATCAGTGACTCTTACAACCTTGAAATTAAAATTAATTATCGCTGCAAAAGAGGAAGTTTTGAAATTGATTCCTATGAAGTCAAAGAGAAGCTAGGAGTTGACGTATAGTAAAATCTGTGATATAACATAGGCTGGTCGCTTACTATTCTGAGAACTCACAACGTTATAGATCTTTCACACTTTAGTCTGTATGTCACTATTACAAACTTGCCAAAATCTTGTACGGTCGATTGCATTTTTTGAAGGGAGAAATCAAGAACTTTAACGACGACGCGGGAAATTATGAAGTTTTGTGGGACAAGCAGCTGATAGCAAATATTTAATTGTAAACTTAATGTTACTTTTTGGGATCTTTTGAGACTTGTTGTAAAATTAAACTGGAAAATATAACCATTGATGATGTCAAAGAAAAATAATCTATTGTTTTGATAAGAATACCCAAAAATAGAACAAACCAGGATTGTTGTTTTATTAATACTAAAAAGAAAATTTTGTGAGTGTTGATCTTTATAAAAAACATTCTCTCCTTGTCCTTCGAACGCTAAAGTAAGTGTTGCCGATTTTTCATGAATCAACGTGAAGGAAGTTATATCATACAAGCAGTAGGTGGGATAACATTTGAATCAGAATTCTAAGAAATGTTGTAAGTCTTTTGATGGTAGAAGTAGATCAAAACAATTAGATGCGAATTACTATCAAATTGATTTGGTTTTTGGGAAAGAATACCTAATGAAATTGCAAAGTATTTGAAATTGGAATTGTAATTGTAATTTGAAATCTGAAAAAGTGTACTAGTATTGTCTCTATCAACTGGCCTTTACAGATTTTTGATATACAGCATATCCCCGGATTGAGTTTACAAGAGGAAAAACTTTTTTACTATTGGTCTTAGGACAAAATATCATTCTTGATAAAATTTTCTGCTTGTTTCGAAACCTCCAATAATGGTAATATAATTTTAATGTTACCGACAATAATGACAAAAAATGAAAAAAAACGCATTATTTTAGAATAAAAAAACTACTTAGTTCCAGATTTACTCGAAAATCAGGTTGCCAGGTTTCAACTACACCCACAAAAAAGCTAATACGATTTTGTAACATTTTAAACTCAGTCGCTTTTTTATTTAAAAAAATTGCAGGTGCATTCAAACATGGCAATCTAATTTTTGAGTAAATTTGGAACTTAGTCGTTTTTTATTCTAAAATAATGCGTTTTTTTCATTTTCTTAATTATTGTTGATAACATCAAAATATTATATTGCCATTATTGGAGGTTTTAAAACAAGCAGAAAATTTTATCAAGAACGACATTTTATCCTAAAACTAATAATAAAAATGTTTTTCCTCTTGTAAACTCAATCTCGAGACATTTTCGTCTTTTTGTAAAATATAGCCCTGATTTTATTATTTATTATTATTATTATTATTACCAGTATTATTACCAATATCACAAACAATGATCACTCATTCTTGTGGAATGGGAAAATCGTATTTTCTCGCATTAGAGATAATTTAATATTTGGTAATTACAATAATTGCTGTTTCGAAACGGTAATGTTGTATCAAGTACTCTGACCTTTGGTACCACACCACTACTGTACCTTTTGCTATTTTTATATTCCAAACGATATTTATAATGTTAATTGATGCTACATTTCAAATTTGTGCGTCCAAGTCTGGAAATCTCGAAAACTATTGATGATATGTTTTATTATTATTATTACGTTGAGGTTAAACAGATTTGTCGACACTATATTTCTTCTTGGGGGGATTTAAATTCCACCCCTCAAGAAGCAACCTTTCTGTAACTAACTTGCTCATTAAGCCATAAATCTAAAAGGTAAAGTTTCTCCTAGGACTACAAACATTCACCCTTACAAAGAAGATTTTAGAAAAATTTCTTCATTGTTAGTTTTGTGCAGAATTAACTTTTAAACTTTTTTTTGCCGGGTAATTTAAAATTAAGTTTTAAACACTCGAGAACACTGAACAGATATTTAAAGAAAGATACAAGAAGATTAAAGCATTTCTCAGAAAAACAATTAAGTTGTAAAACTATCGCTTAAGATCGGATGTTTCAACTTGGCCGAATCCCAATTCGCCGACATCCCCGATTTCTCATTTTGCCTAAAAATTCTATTAGGTTAGGTGTTACAATTGTAACATTGATTATAATTCACTACCGTTAGCTAAAACCAAGACCAGTTAAAAATTGGACATTTTGAGGTTTGTATACCAAACGGTACATTATATGACTTCGACGAACTGAGATATCTGAGTTGAAATTTCAGCAAAATAAGGATAAATCCTTAAACTGCCATTTTAAGGATGCAAGTGAACCCCAGATATTGAATGGTTCATTATTCATGTTCTATGTTTACGCAGTAATACAGCCTCGAGAAACAATAAAACTTAAATAAGATGCCAGGGTAAATTCTTCCGGCCAGTTTAAACAGATGTTATAATGAAATTTGTTTTCAATAAATGTGACAAATGGTTACAGTAAACAAACAAGTAGTCGGTTGATAAATAAGAAATTGCATTAAAAAGATTATTTCTATGAAAAAGGAACAGTTATTTTAAATTTAAGACGAAATAGGCACTTATAAGTAAAAAAGGCATTTATGCGTAAACCTGAACATCCGGGCTCTAATAGCTATTAACTTTTACTAGATTCTTTGATTTTATCGCTCTTTATTTGTTTTACAGTCTTATGAAAATCGTCATATTTGTTTGTAAACCCTGTATAAAAGCTCATTGATTGGTATGTAAATGAATCACACACTGAAGAGTCTAATTGATCATAAATACCTAATTACTTACGCAAAATAGAAAGTAAAATCTAGATAAACAAGTCTAACATGTTAGAAAAGTTGCTTTAAAGTATTCCTTCGCAAAATTTCATAAGTTGGATAATTAATTAGTTAATATTATTAAGTTGTATTCATATAGAGTTCAGTATTAAGTAGTTCATTAAGTTTTCTGGCGTCAAGCTGCTTGTATTAGTTGAAATTAATTTCACGAAAGTCAGACGCTGATTTGTTGGACCATTAAGAAAATTTGAAATTGTAATTGTATTAATGTTTTCAAATGATACGTATTCTGATTCCTTTAAATTCATTTTGGCTACTTTTGATTAAATTATTATTATTATTATATTACCAGCAAACTGATCTGGTTTGAACTCGAGAAACACTGTATTCATATTTTTGACGAAAGGACTGGGTGATCTCATTTTGTAATGTTTAAGTTAGGATAGCGTTTCTCAAGAGTCACGTAAGAATTTCTTACCAGATGATATTAAAATTCTAATTTTGGTAAAAATTTGAAGGTCCTGCATTCCGTTCATCCCAGAACGATGCTAAGGCTGATTTGGTTAGATTTTATAAATCTTCATTGGCAAGTTGATATGAGAAATAGGCAATTCAATCTGGAAATTTTGTTAACAAATAGATAGTCGCCAGCTGCCTTTTTTGTGTGTGCGCATTGCACACCTGCTAAAAATACCCCTGTACTGACGTCTATACAGTTGTGAAGTAATAATTTTCAATTTATGAAACAATAATTGTGTAACTATTTTTGTTGACTATTCCAAGAATTAGCAATTAAAGTAAATTGTATGTAATTAACGAAATTCCGTTGTATATATTCAAACAAAATCCGATTAAGGTTTTAGGTTTTTATTACTTAAAAAGTTTTTTTACATCACTAATTTTAAAATTTTTTTGGGATAAACCAAAAAGGAATATATTGTACATGCCAGTGGCGTAACCGCTAAACGCAAAAGTTGGCAGTGAGAAGAGTCAAACGTTTCAAGGACCCCAAAAATATACTAAAATCAAATTAAAATGACCGATTTATGAATCTATGTGATGTAACTGAGGAAATCTCTACATTTACACGTGTACCCTCCTTGCCTATAGTAATTAGTTTTTTGATCTGAAATTAATAGCAAAAAATCAGAATTTGCATAGGGATCGAATCCATCTACCTTTGAGATTGTGGACTGATTTTGATTTTTCTATATATGTGATACCGATAAACTTATTTATTTAAATGTTTTTGATACATTAAATATTCAGAGTAATAAACTCGAAACAATTGGATTTAATAGCAGATGCTTCAGGAATAAGTTGAAGACCAATATTTTGATCTCTATTATGAAAGGCTTCCTCACAGACGGATGAAAAGGCCAAAAAAATCAAGAATCACAATTACACGATGATTAGACCATAGTGAGGAAGGATCCAAAGCAGTACAAACGAAATATTGAGTTTCTGGAAATGATTATTTTTTTATTGGAAACTGAAATGAACCATAAATTGAATTTGCAAAGAACACAAGAATAATAGTTACTGACTCGCATACACGCATGATTACATACAGGTAGTTAGTGACAGAGGGAACTCAATTTTTTTTGAACTTCGAAATTCTAATAGAAAAGATACTCTAATAGATAATTATTTTTCTCTATAGAGAAACCTATTAAACCTATCAGCCTACCAAGAACTCGAGAAATCAGACATGGCATGGGCTTGCGTTCAAAACAGCTGATAGCTGTAACTCAGTGAAATGGAGGTAATTCCGTTTACAAAAGACAAACTCGCCAATGAAATCTGCTGATTTCAATTTTAAAATTAATAATTAAGTTTAATTTTACTCATTGACACTGAAATATTCGGATTATAAGTGCTTTAGAAATCCTCACGAAACCAAGATTCTTACACAAAGAAAATTGAGGATTCTTTCACACTGTGGCAAGACTGTTCACTCATCACATCATAACTTAAAGCTCAGCATTGCCAGATAGATGAAAACTCGGGGAATATGTACGCAATACAAAATTGAGATGTGACAGAGTTTGCAAAAGTTTGGTGTTTGTTTATTTTCATGGTTTTTGCTTCGTTTTTGAAGAAGCTAAAGAATCACATAAAACAGTCATGAGATTAAAATTAAAATCTACTAATATTTTTGGAGTGTTTAAAACTTTTTGCATCTCAGTATATTTTTAAAATAATACAAACCTGTGCGTAAGTTTTGCTCTGTTAGAAATCGCAAAGTCGCTTCAAGAATATTTGGTTTCCGAAATCATTACTCCACACATCCTACTATATGGCTAAAAATAAAATTTTTTTGATTTTTATTTGAACGTGAAGATTGCCCAAAAGCGGGAATTCGCTCTATTATTTAGGTTTTTGAATATTACCAATATTTATTATTTAGCAAACAAACCAGTAATAAGACACGACTATCAAGTACAACGTAACATAGGATATTAAGCTACTCCAAACAAGAGGATGCAGAGTATTCATTAGAATTTCATGATCTTCCTTAAAATCCTATGTTGGAAAAGCAACAGTTAAAATCGTGGAGGGCCAAACATGGACTAAACTACGAATTCTTAAGACACGCGTTAGAGGCAAACAATTTGTGATCAGAAAAACAAATTGTGATAAACCAATTTAAAAAATTATTTCTATCAAAACATTTGAACGGCTGCTGGACTTTATATCAAAAACAAGTATATCGAACTCACAAGCTGTCGATATAATGAATTCTTCTGACTAAAACGAAATATCGACCCCTTTAGTACATCAGTTGCAATTTATGTTGAAAATGTTGAGAAAAATTTCCCAAAACTCTTATTAATGCTCATTCGTAAGTTTTCACTGTTTTATTGCCAAAGATCGAATTATATGCAAAATGCGTCTTGTTATCTCTTAATATATCTCTTCAAAACGTTGGAATTACTCGTTTTACTGCTTTCTAGGACTTTTTGAGACACAACAAGAAGTAAAATTGATGATTGCAACATTTTCAAGGAATATATCGAAAGATACAGAAGCGCATTTCGACGGGTAGAATCGAGCCTTGGCAATGTATCAGCTACCAGCAATGTGAAATTATCACTTGTTGAAGGTCTACGAAGTTTTTTGCTCTTGATAGAATTTTTGATACTTCTGTCTTCAATTTTATTCTTTCTTCTTGTCGAAACGGTGGATTTCATTTTATGCAGTTATGTTTCATTGTCATGAACATGTGTTTTTGATCGTTGGCAAGATTACATTTTTTTCTTCGACAAAATGTTGGCTTCTGTAAATTCATTCCACTCTATATTGTGATTCGAAATGTTTCATATTCGACGTCTTGTGAATTCGATTAAATGGTGTTCGACAAATTGTGGTTCGATATACTTGTTTTCAATATAAATTCTGGTACCCCATTTGGACGACGGATTTCTTGTAGAAAGTGTGAGAAATAGATTTCGGATCAAATTTATATAATTAGATGAGTCAGACCTAGAAATTGATTACATACCATAAGATATGTAAAGAGTGTTCAAGAAGAAATTTTAAATGCCTTGTACCTTTTCAGGCTATATTACGTACTTATTAATGAAAAGATTTTAAGAAAACACCATTGTTTAAAAGAAAAATTAAAATAGAATGTTTGAAGTGAGATAAATTTGATTTTTGCATGCAGGAGTTGCTAACAAAAGGTATGTTTCCTAATCTTTTCGCGTGCATGTAGAAAGATGGGGGAACTAAGCAAATGTATCATTTTGGTAGTCTCGGTAATAGTTTTAAACGGAATAAAGAAATTACAGTCTTATAGAAGTTTGCAATTGTAAAGCAGGAAAGGGCAAATTTGATCACCTTGTAGACCTGTTTTAAAATCCGAGCATTGATGATTAAAACTTTTTATTTTTAATGAATGCATTACTATGCCTTTCTATGCAATAATAAATGTTTCTACATCTAAAGACCTCAAGATATCACTAAATTAGTTTTTCTCTTGCACGGATGCATCTTGTCAAATAATTGCGTTAAACTGTCTAATTCAAAAGAAAAGAACTATTCAGGAGGAATTCCGTTCTGTGTTAATTGTGAACGTGCTGAAACTTCATTACTATAGTTTTTTTAAATAAATATTTCAGAAGCCATGACAGCAAATATTAACCACTCTCTTGTGATATATTAGATTTGATTGTTCTCTATTGTCACAAAGCCTCTTAAATTAACCTTTTGCAAAGTACTATTAGCGACTACCCATTTGTCTAATTTTCTGGAATGTTTGAAATGTATTGTCAAAACGAAACTTGTTTTGGCGATCTAAGAAGTAATGCATTTTCTTAAAAGAACAACCACTCAAAAGAATTCAAAAAGACAGATAAAAGTTATACAAAAGAAGATTTGAAAAAAAATCAAAAATCACCTCTACAGAAATAGCTTTCCGAAATAACGACCGAAACTCGCAAAAATTCATCTAAAATGATTTTTTTCTTGAAAGATGCCTAATAGGAGAGTTTTTATTTAATTATTTCTATTTCTTATTCAATTTGAAGGTTTTTGATTGTGGAAGAAAGCTCAAATTCTTTACATTACCGCTTTTGGTCAAAATATATTTGACAGTGCGCAAAACCATATAGTACATAGGTAAAGAAGAACTAACGAACGAAATACCTAAAACTGTTAACATGTTTCCTTTTCGTTAGATTATTTTGTTTTTTGTAAAAATCAATCCTTATAGACCAGCTTATAGTTTTGTCCAATTTCTTTTTGTTTTATCAAATCTTACGTTTTCTCTGTCATAATCATACTACTTATAATGAGGTTTCAGTTGAAAATTTAAGATGCAAATCTTTTATATACCTAGAAAAAATAACAATGAATAAAGTAGATTCGCTTGTTTCTCACTCGTATGACTCTTGATTAATTAAAGACAAATTTTCCTGCAAGCATTGCAAGTCTTCCTTAATTCTATAGTATTAAAGAACTAATTTTTATTCGTCTTTTTAATCCAATAGTAAGTGTATAGATAAATTAAGAGCCTTATTATTATTATTAAATTAAAATCCTGCGTTAACTCGACTTTTTAAGTAATAAGATCAGATTCGACGTAAAAAAACAGTCAAAACCAAAATGATTTTGTTTTTGGCTACGCCTCTGTTATTTTTATAGCACGACGTATATGTCATTGCATCTTTTTTATTAATAAACTATGGAAATGTTACAAATGTTTTTGTGCTTTTCAATAAATACGGTTCTTAAAATAAACTAAAACTCGATAAAAATAATAAACAGGAAAAGTAGAAAAATGACGTTATTTTAATTTTACACTAGTTATTCATTTGTTTTACATATAAAGCATACTTGTGCTGTATTTAACAACCTTGACGATTTAGTTAGCTTTAAAACGAATGCATTCGTACAGCATGATTCATTGCAAATTTTCACCCCAACTTTCTAAATGACACATTAAAATTTACTACGAGGAATTCTCTATTAAATAATGTCTTTTGTAGAAAATACGCTCGTTTGTTTAAATTAGACAATCTTTTGTTTTTCTAACTTGTTAGTTTTCAATCTTTAAATTTAAAACGTTTCGTATGTGAATTTTCAATTTTCCTTGCAAACTTTGAAATTCCGTAGTGCAGTTTACAATAAGTAGAAACCAATTTAGTTGAAAAAACAGGTATGCGAGATGAGAACTAAGCAAGGGTTGAAAATGGAGGGGGTCGCTTAATCCCTAAACATAATCTTCAGGTAAAGTTAACAACAGTTATAGGTACATCGGGTGAAACTGTTGCACCTCGTCCTGTAATCTTGCGTCGTAAACGTTCGTGCAGTGGAAAAATCGGGTTACTTTCTAATTTTTAAAAGGTAATTATAAAAATTACGAAAATTACATAAACACTATAAATATGAAATTGTGATAAGAATCGCGATTAAAATTAATTTATTTGTCTGTTTAACCACGAAAAGGAAGAAGCCTTGAACCCATCGCATAATAAATTAACCTGGAAAATGAATAATACAAAAAAGATCACGCCGTTTTGCCAACTAGCGGCAACGTGCCGAACTAACTCTCCTACATTCCTGGCACAAGAACACACGTCCTAAGCATGACGAAGTTAAAATAATTCTTTTAGTTTGTTTAAGATAAAATTGCGAATTAGTTATAATTGTCGGGTTGAAATTTATTACGGAAACGGGTTGTACGTGTCGAGTATTCGCGTTTTCTGGAAAAAAATTCAATCAGCCGGCGCATTTTCACCAGTTTTTCTTAAATTTTCTGATATTGTTTCAGATAATTTTATTACCTCCTATCGCAAACAACGCCTCGTTTTCGAGTCGGGTGCGGTCGGTATCCGAAGCTGTCGTGAATACGTGCTTTTTGGAATAATAGACGACGCATATAACATAGGTGGCGTTGTGAAACCCGTATCAGGGAAGGTAAGAAACCCTCGATTTTGTTTTTCTGATTAATTCGCGCTTTTGCAACCCTTTCGAACGAATTTCTTTCTCAATTCGGCGACCGAAACACTAGTTGTGCCTAAATCGAGAAAGAAATTCGAGCTTCTGTTGGAAATTTCTACTGAAACTTGACTTTTAAAAGTGGACAAATGAGGAAATTGTCTAACAGGTCATTTGCTTTGTTTATACGACTGGTTTTTCACATTATCCGAAGCGATGGGTTGCCTTGGTTGTGGTTTTGTGTCAGTATGGGGTGTTTGCATGTTTTAGTTGCATGTTTTGTTCGATTTTAATGTATGTTAGTTAGAAATAAAGTAGATGTAACCTAGAAATCGAGGCGATTTTCCTATGAGCTGTCAGATTGGTTAGGTAGATTTTTGTTCGTCGGCGTTACGAGGTCGTGCCGGGCATGGAGCCAAGCGCTTAGCGCTCCGGCGGAACGACCGCAGCCCGGACTTGGAGAGGGGCCCCACATCCTTTAAACTGGGGGCGCTGACAACTACGAATTTTCAATTTATATTTATTATACTACGCCGTCTAATCTCCTACATGCCTACGACTGTAGTTGAGTCGCAACAAGTAAAATGGCGATTAGCTCGCTTTAATTACACGTCTACGCTCACTTTTAAAAGTTGATCTCGGTTGTTTTTAAATGTAGGACTGGAAATAACGGTACGGGATGATTTTTTTTGTTTTACTTTTTGTTTTAAATTAAACTAAAATAGATTGCCACTCGGATTCTTTTTTTTTTGATCAGTATATGTTAAGAAATAAATTTTCAGGGGGCGAGTTAATTTTGCACGGCATGGCATTGCATGGTAGTACGTGCAACTTTTCAGGCGTTCGTAACATCTCGTTTATAAACCTATGACGGATATTATTGATGGATAAATTATTTTCAGGACACGTCAGCTATTAAAATATGGATCACAGATGAACGGGGGAAAATTTTCGTTTTAATAATTAAATGTATTTCAAAGGATCACACTTCACACATATATACATATTTAAGTAATTTAGAAAGTACTAATTGTAGAGAATGGATTGGTAGATTAAGCAAAAAGAATTTGGTTAATATATCATCACAAGAAAGCCAGACTGGCACTTTATACATTATTGAAACCTTTAATTGCAATTTATTGCAGGTAAATTATTTACTGGGTTTTAAGAGGAAGGCTTAGTTTCTCTTTGATAATAAAATTGAGAACTACCCTTTCTATATAATCAATAATGCAAATTAATGGGCAAAAAATGTGTTTTTAATTAAAAATTAAATAATTCTATTTTAGTTCTTGTTAGGTAGACTATTATTATTATTATTTCTAAAAATAGATTACAACCCCCAATTTTAGATCGTCTTATAAATTTACTTAACCTTACTTTTTATTTAACATTTGGATAAAAAAGTGGTAAATGAAAAATATTCCGAAAATATAAATAGTTAAATTAAATCTGGACATTTTCATATAAATTTTTCAAAAATTTATTTTACCTTACACGTCTGTGTTGTTATTTATAAACTTTTAGTTATAGAATTAAGTGAGATATAAGTTTGATATGCAAACAATTTGATCGTATAATGTTCCTCATATGAAGGTAACAGTGATTATGCTATCTCCATTATGGGGTGTTGCTTCTGTTATCTTTCAAAAAGGTTTTATAATTTTTGTAATCATGTAAACTGAAATTACATTAGATGGTTATCATGTAATTAAATAAATTAAATTTTGTAAATGCATTTTAACTGTTTTGTAGAAAATTTTTAATTGTTTTACTATCTCTCACATAATATTTGTTCTTTTAAAAACTACAACACTATAAATGTAGGACAATTAGCCATAAAAAATAATTTTCTTCATATTATTCATGCACATGAATCTCTGAAAGTAACACATACTTAAAGATTAGTAGTTGGCAAGTATCACTTGAAATACGTTGAATCAAATTATTGAAATATTGGAAATGATTTTCAATTATTTTATGGTAGATTGTTAATTTTGCACTCTTACAATTGAATGTTATTGATATAAGCACACAATACGTAATAAATTATTTCACTTCTACTAATTAATATGGCAAAGTTTTGCAATAATGGATGCTAACTACTGCCAAAAAATCAACTTCTCAGGTGTATAATGCACATGAACATTAGAGCTTTTAATTATTTTTTTTTGATTGCTTAAAATTCTAAATGAGTCATACTGAAACATCTTTTGTTACGATTATTGATGATGCATGATAAAACCTGAAATTTTTACATTCTATTTCATAATGTTTCTCCAGTTTAATTTATTTTATTGATTACTACTTGTACAGTTTCCCTATTTTTTGCAATACTATTTACAATTTCCATCTTGCTATCATGTCAGAAGTTTTTCATAAATAAAAAAAGTCACCAAACCTGATTTCAATAAACAAAAAAAAATAAAGAATAAATTAATAAATAAAATATGTGGGTCAGCAGATAAATCCGGATGCAAATAAGAATTTTATAAAAATGAGAATTTCCCAAACTGCACTGTTTATCGTTAGCTTGTAATCTTTGACCCAATTACTGGAAAACCTCAGGAAGTATAAACAAAATCATTAGCATTAGTGGGCATCCAACCTCTCTGTTTTTGTAGTAATGAAAACAAGGTAATGATAACCACTCTTACATCCCCTTTATTTGTATAAAACTTTTCTAGATATTTCATTTAAAAGCTTTTCAGGAGAATTATGAAACTAAATAATTATTTATTCATAGTATTCATTATTCATTTAAGATTTCCTTGTGGATTTTTTTCTTTCGATATCGATGTCTTTTCAGAATATGATGAGCTATAGGATATCTATTTACCATTTTTTCTAAGCATTTCGCAGAGAAAGATTTTCCTTCCATACCACAGCATCAGTCACAACTAGTTCTAGTTCATTTATTAATCAGTGAATAATAGCACAAATTGAAGATAAGGTCAGTGAAAAACTACAAATTTTATTGATTTACAGAATTTTCAAAATAACTTGTTTATATTTCTTATCAATTTCTAGCATTTCAATCAAACTGTTTTATCTCTGCTTAAGAACTGGTGGCAATTAGCTAATTATTGTTTATTTAACTTCAAGGAGGTTTCATCTATTGTCTAGTTTTCCTACTCATCTTGTTACCATGATATTGTGCTAACAAAAATAATTTTATTTGCCAATGGTAATAATCTGTAACTCCATTTAAAAGACCAAACGTATATATTATAGCTAGTTCAGAAAAGAAATAACTTTTTTCAATTCCAGAAGATAACCTTGTATACTATAGGCTGATCAATTTAAGCAGTTTACTCAAGCTATGCATTTTAGATACTTTTGACGTAATAGAAAGATTCTTCGCTTAAATATAGAATCGACTTGATTTTGTCACAGAAAAGTCTTTCATTCAAAGCCTACTTTGATAGATATTTTGTTTTCAAGTTCCGTCTTTTATCTGCTTTTATCTGTTTTGTTGCGTTACTGCCATCTTGCGGCAAAAAGTTTATGAATCCATCCTACAAAAATAAAATTTTAACTTGCGCATCTGGAATCAAATTGAGCTTGTGAGCTCTTGTATTACTGTATTGAAACAGATCGTGTCTTCCTATATTTCCAAAGATATTCTAATATCTCGCGGGTAGATCTTCATTCGTTGAACAGGTGAACACTGTCATTTCTAGAGATGCAACGGTTAGTGATTTGGTCCGATATATTTTGAATAGCCAGATATTCTGCCAAACTGTCGGTTCTAATTTTCAAATTACCGAAGAGAACGGTTTGCCATGCATTAACTGCACTGCTGGAGGCTTTCAAAAATTCTTTGAGTGATGATACTATGATAGTATGATGAATGTTCGCCAGCAAAAAGGAAAACACTAATGAAACTGAAATTCATAACTTGTTTTGGGCTTGCTACAAGCAAGCAGCAAGCGAGGTATCGAGCAACCAAATGCCCCCAGAGAAAAATTCAATTTGTTTTATTTTCTTAAATATTTTATTTTGATCGCTATCGGCCTGATACCAAAGGACTTATTCGCCGCTCCATCGGATATCAGAAAATGGTTGGATAGGTCAGATGCATCAAATAAAAAAGGTGGGCCTCGTTTCGTACTCACCCTGTGTCTTCTTTGTTCATTGTTAAACTAGAAAATATGCCCAAAGGAAGAAATTTGGATACATTTCATGTCCCCTTCCAAGACCACTACATTAATTCTCTGATAGTGGTCGCACGTTCATTTCTTATTACTTACCAAATATTGTGATATTCAAATCATATCGAGACAGTTTAAAGAGAAGCTCATATCGCTGCTGTAATAGTTACTTGTTTTTCTTAAGCAAAATCTCAACTCCGAAAATCATACTTAATTGAGATTTATCAGGGCTTTCTTTCAAGGTTCATCCCTACGCTCGATCTCTGCAGAAGAACAAAAGAAAACTCGGAAATATCTTTTTTCATGTTTATCATATATTATTAATAGATATGTCTTTCAAACCATTTACACCTTTGCTTAAAATAAGTCTACTTGGTTTCATTGGTACTTTCTGGACTTGCAATATTCCTCAACAGGGTGCTCTACACCCTAGAAAATCTGGAAATTCTGGAAAAGTAGAGGGAATTTCTCAGTGAAGAGAGCAAATTTAAATTTTCATAAACTCCACGATGTATGATCTGTTAGTTAAATTCAAACAACTTGGTAACAATGAAAAAATAGAGTAGCGCTACATACACATCAGTCCCAATATAATACTCAATATTTGATATAAAATCGAAGAGTTTTCTCTCTTGGACCCTTTTCTACCATGTTTTCTTCTTTACATATATTTAGTCTCCTTTTCTCGTTCACTGCAATATTTAGTTTCTCGTTGTTAGTTCTCTTTCTTCTCGTTTTCTTATCCCAAATTTCCCTTCTCTCTATTTTCCTTCTGTGTGCCACTTTTCTCTTTGTCTCTTAATGTTTGTGTTTAGTCAATTCCTAACCCATTTATTTTTTTTTCTTTTTTTGTGTCTTTTCTATTGTCTGTTTTGCATTCTTGTTTTTCTTTTAGTCAATTCTTTATCTTCTGTGTCATGTTTACTTTGAGTTTGTCTTCTTTTTTCAATTTACTGTTTTCCTTCTTCTGTTATATTTTGTACTAGTCTAGTTTTGGCTCACTTTAGATCATCTCTTTATATTCTTTTTCGCTCTCTTCTTTCATCTTTTAAGGTTCGATACTAGCTTTGCCACTTGGAATGGCTTTAGTCATCACGGATAAAGGTAGCAACTTTTTGAGTCTTAAATTTCCTCCTCTTACTGTTGAGCGCTGCTTTTGACGGCTGATAGTTGCACTCGAATTTGAATTATAGAACTTGTTTGATGCCACTTGCTTTATGGCGCTAAAATTCTCTTTAGAATGGATTATTATCTATATTTCCATTGGGTTCATTTAAAATGACATGGCTAAAATGGAAACTGCACAACCTATAATTACAAGATTATTACCACCCAAAGCCATGTCACATCTTCTAATTACCTTATCTTAGAGAATCTATTGGTATCAACTAGAAATGAATTTTTATTTGCCAAACACATATTCAACAAAATCCGTTCGTTTTATATATTCTCGATATTTTTTAAATAATAACGCTGAAGTTTCATTGTATTCCTTGATTTTCTTCTATCTTAACGTAACTTTTCATTTTGTATCATTCTAACTTAAATTTAGCCATTATTTATGATTTTCTTTTTGCTGTGTGGCATTGAGTTTCAATTTGTTCGAAATCTAAAGAACTCAATTTCAATAATTGGAATTTGTATGAATTTTGTTAATGGGTTTCGCTGCAATTGACGTTATTTTATATCAAAATTATTTAACAGGCTGTAATGTGACACAAGTACGCAGCGACTCAATTTTTATTAAATCATCGTGAAAAGTAGAAATAGTAATGTTCGGTATAGACTCACACTCTATTAGTGCACTTAGTATTTTTAGTTTTCACCGTATTAAACACAGCTGATATTTATATAACAGATTTTTATATTGAAAGGGATTACAGAAAGCTTTAAGTAACCATCTTAAAATATAATTATTAAGAAAGATAAAAATATTATCAATTTACGAATTAATTATTAGAAAGTATCGGTATGAAATTTATTGTTAAGATCTGTTAGGATGTGAATAATTCATGCATAACATTTTGTTAACGCCCATTTTAAATTAACATAATAAAATACAGAGAGGTCTGTTTGTTTTTTCTAACACAACATAAGAGGCAATAATACTGTTTTTATTACTCATTTTATAAAAAAGGTATAAATATAAACCAACGCGTTTTTATGTAAATTTACAAAACAGTAACATTATTAAACTAAATTTTAAAACAAAAAGGAAATAAGAAATCAAAAAGTAATAAAAAGAATCTTAAAAATTCAGTTTAAATAATAATTAAAAATAAATGTAATCTGTTACTCCTAATTGATTTTCATTTTTACAAAGAATCGTTCATGGTTTATCATGGAATATAGTAGATAAGTTGTGCACGCACAGTAGTGTAGTGTAAAAAGTTCAGGATCTGTTGCACCTAGAATAGTGGTTTCTCTTGCGACAGGAAACTAACTTCCGGAAATTTCTATATCCGCTTGTATCAAGGTCGAAAAAGCACTTCTTTGATACTATACTACATAAATGGATGATATTTTTCTTTTTTAATATAAAGTAAAAATATCGAATATGAATTTATCCCTCTTTAGGTACTATGTAAGTGGAGTATTATTTAACAATTTATTATTAAGTATGCCGTCATATATTGATGAAGAGATAAATCTGCTGACCTGTAATGAGATTTCAGTTTCTTTACAAAATAAGTGAAGTAATAAAAAAAGCTTATTAGATAGAGTTATTAAACGTTCTAAAGAAACCTATGCATATGTGAAGTTCCTAGTAATTAACTATAGCATTTACAGTTAGACTGAAAAACATATTTCCGTTATTGTTTCCGTTCGTGAAAACTTTCACAAACCTGCTGGTAAATTACAGTAACAAGCTTTTTATTAGAGTAGGATTTATACACACACACACAACATGTTAATAATATAAAAGCAGTGGGTAGGACATAGTATCGCTTGATTGATAGTAAAAGAATTCTGCAATTCAGATAAGTTAACTCATTAAATCTTTAGTTTTTATTTTAATTTTTTTATCCTGTTTTACTTACTCCAAGGTTTTCATCTGAAAACATGTTTCTTTCCATTATTTTAAGTTTTTAATCCATCGCCGTATCAAATTCTCTGCTTTGCAACACACTATTGAATAATAAATTGTAATCAACACTGAACCGAGTATAAGGAAATATCAAAATATAGTGTTCTGCTTAAAAAGATTAGATTTTTATAGAACACTGTCCATAAATCGTTGGAACACTGTAGCTATAGTTTTTTGATCAAATTGTATACCAGCTTGGATATCTTTGACAGTTACTCTCCAAATTTTAGTAAAACATTATTTTTTGGCAATCTTCTCTTCAAAGGGCGTTTTGATCATTCTTATTTTCTGGATCTCGAAAACTACCAAACTTCTTAGGTATATGATCCCACTGAGGTCCAATAGGTATCATGCACGCTTATCCCCTCTACAAAAGGGAACCATATACGGGAAAAACTATTTGGGTCTAAATGTCCAAAATTGAAGATTTAGAGTATGGGCACTTGCATTTAGAAACCCTTCCGATTTTTTTAAAGCTCAACAAACAAAGTTGAGTTTGGTGAAATGGGGGTTTTTGAAAGATATCAAAACGCCGTTTGGGGTATTTATTTGTATAATGCTCCTGTAGAAAATCGCTACCAAACATAGTTTACCATTTCTACACGGTGCTAAAGACCTCCAATCTAGATAAAAGAAACTCGCGGCGAGAAAACTGAAAGAGCTAGGAGGATGGAATTTTATTTACATAAGTATCTAAAAATCTACATTCATTAAATATCAAATAGGAGGGGAGCAAACTTGGAGGGTAAGTGAAGCATGATGTTCTTCGACTACCCTATGCACACGAAGCGAACGAATGACACCTAGCGACGAGAATCGACAAAATCGATTGGGATCTTATGGACAGGGCTAGCAATCTGAAACCAGGGGCGCTGTCGTGTAGAGCCTCCAACGAATGTTCCCCTTCAGGCAGTTTCAGATTTGAGTCTATAAGAATCTGTAGAGGCGATCGGGGTGGGGTTTTTGCAGAGAAATCTGCGAATTTTACAATCTCCGCCAGAACCGTCCGGATAGTCTGATAATATTCGAGATTTGTATTCTGGGAGTGTTTATTAACCCGACTCGATTCGATTGCCTCCTCACTTTTCTCCATGACACGTCGAGACGCCCACTTAAAAAATTTGTAACTCGCTTAACTATGGTCCCATCAAGCTGGGATCTTTTTTAAACTAAAGAGCATCATTAAGCTTAGGTAGGTTTTTTGGTCGGTTAGAACAAAAAACATACTTTGTCTTCTTTTGGGCGATTATCCGAATTCCTTTGATGCGCCATAGAATGGGGTACAGAAAAGGTTCAATCCACTTCTTTCCTATAACATCATCTTCTAGGTCGAAAACGCGTAAAACTGAAAACGGTGCAAATACGGCTGTGCAATGGACACCCTTTGAGCTAGAAAGACGAATTTCTTGCATTAAATGTATTTTAGTGACCTGTATGCAAATTCCGAATCTTTCCAAAAAGACCTTGAAACCTGGAAGGTTTTCTTTCTATTCCTTCTAGCGCCATTATTTTGGAGTGATTGATTCGACATGTAGCTTTCCCAATTCTGTATGCATTTTGGCTCCAAATTCGATTAAAATGGCCGGAGGAGCTTTGGAGATAGGAAATTTTTAAATTTCTTGTGAATTTGTTATTTTTGGCTTTTCGTCATTTATGTACGTACGTCCTTATCGACTCGAAGCCGTAACCTTCGTAAATAGAAGGCAAAGATATGTAAAAAGTTTAATACGCCCTTTTTTTTGAAAAAGCACCCCTAGTATCAGAAAGCATAACACGTGTGTAAGGAGGCGATATAGGCCGACCAGTGATTTGAAGATGCTCTAGGGCACAGTTTCATATTTTCTAAAATTGTCGAAATAACTAAATATTCGTGATGTTTACAGAATGAACCCTTCTTAACAACTTAGCACAGTTTTCATTTCGTTTGCTTCTATTTTGTCCCCGTGCATCACTTCAAGATTAAAAGCAGGAGGTTTTTCCTAATATATCCGGAATGACACGAGGCTTTTTTGTTATGTAAGGTAGACTATCTTTTCTAGAAGATCGGTTGTTTGGTTTTCTATAGAAAAGTCAGCATCATGTATGTTTGACATTTTATCTTCAGGGTGTTGCCATCTTCAGGACCAAAAAATAAAAAGTCAAAATTAGTGCTGTGTCCAAAGAAATTACTGATGACATTTTGATTACTACCTCATGCCTAAATTTTCTGTCTTTGTCTGCCACTGCCAAATATAAGTAGAAATTTCTTGAATCGGGAGTTATAAACAGTATTTCTTATGGAACACTCTGTATAGTTTAAGATAATTTTAGAAAGTACGTATAATTTATCAAAACAACCTTTATTAATAAGTAATAACGTTTTTGGCACTTTTGATAATAAAATCGTAAACTTCCCAGACTTAAAAATTCCATTAAATTGGTTTTAAGATTTTCTCGTTTCAAATTGGTTTTTAATAAAAAAAAGTTTTCTCATTATGCATTGTGCGTCGAAGAACCGCTAAATTTTCAGTAAACGACATTCCGGCTGTTTCTATCTGTGTTCGCGTTCATTTCTCATTACACTAAACCATTTGTATTTCTTTTTTTTCTTGTGATTAATTGGTGTTAATTACTTTGGGCATGATTTTCATTTACCTTATTTCTTACAAAGTTCTCACAGAAATAAGATAAGAAACTAAAAGGATTAAGTCGAAGGATTTAACGGGTCATTTCACAGTATGTAGGTACTGTGTGGCTAATCGACTTCTTAGAATGCTTCTTTTGTTTAGATTTCTAAACTCTTATTCTAGTATTAGCACTTTTTTTAACTAGAAATGTATACTTTATTTTAAAAATATATAGTAAACCGTCCAGAAGGTTTGTTCTCTCAAAAGAAATATTTTGTAGTAATAGGTACGTACTTGGTACTGAAATAATAGCTAAAATCTTTTTAAAATCACATCAGTAGCCTTTGAAATAATAAAATAAACCCATCTCTTACCATAAGAAACACAAACGATACGTTTAAGCCTACTCTCTCCAAATGCAAAAACTTGCAAATCACTCAAAAACGGTTTCAAATTCACATAATATAAAAAACGCAACTAGCAATAAAATGCATCTCACTACAGCCGGGTACGCGAAAATGAAAATTAAACATATTTGTTTACAGGCGTAGAAGGATTTTTGTCTATAGTTTTACTGAACTAATTAAAGAATTACTACAAATTGTTCTCCTACACAGGAGTCATCTCAACAAACTCAGGCACACCAAATTGTTATGAATATCAAACCACTTCGTGCATATTTACGTAAGCGATTCCTTTCGAGGGTTACAAACCCTTTAAAACGCAGTTTGATGAGTTTTGTTTAATTTCCATGGTTCCTTCAGGAGTTTCCTTTTCTTTTCCAGAATAAGCTGTTTTCGCTTTCATATTCTGAATATATTATGCAGTTACTTGTTGATTTACTGTTAGCATTAGCAATCCCAGGATTACCAACAACTGAGGAAAAGCTGCATGAATACACGAAGAATTCCCAGATTGCAAATCGACTCAGGGGAAGATATACATTTTCCATTTTGAGTATAACAATAGCCATTGTAGTTATCTCTACTAGCTTTCTTTATAATCTCAGAAATATTCTTTAACTTTTTTAATTTTACTTGCAACTTTTAAAGATCATCAAGCTGTTGAACAATAAATTTCCCTATTTTTAAATGAATTAAGATGTTACCTTTATCGTTTACTAAATGCCAGTGAGTAATATACTCTCCACACTCAGAAACTGAGCTTCCAGGATTTGATATTTTATTGATTTTTCTGGCTTCTAATTGGTGTTGGTCGACAAACTAAATGTCATTTTAGGAAACTTCATATTTTTAATTAATTGTCAAAAAGCTTTTGCATATTTGTCGAATATTCCGAAGTTGATGGTTCCAAATTTGAATTTCCAACGACATTTATTACTTTTTTGCATATTTTTGGAATCTTTCGATTTTTGATTGGTTCAAAGGTTTTGAGTCTTATTTTGCTAGATTCTTATTGATTTTCAATAGTGTCTTATCAAGACAAGATTTTTTTGTCTTGGTCTTGTCTTTAAGGACTAGGCAAAACCAAGAAATTCGTGGCACTACTTTTGAAGGGTTCCTGTGTTTCCATGCCGAATGATTTTTTCCTTCTTGTGTTTGGTTCAATTGTGCATTGCTGTAATTATTTTTGAAGTCTCTCAATTTTGTTGACTCAGAAATAAAATGCCGTTTTGTGTAGAATTTCTAATGTTTACGTAAGGGATTTGTGGAATTTTTTAGTATTTTCTCAATTTTTGAGTTCGTAGAGTTTGGTTTTTCCTTTTTTTCCTAGTAGGAATGGGATTTATTACTGATTCTTAAGGTTTTCTATGTGCATTTCAAGCCGTTTTTGCGTGATTTCCAAATTCTTGTCAGTCATAAGAAGTTCTTACAATTTTTCATGGTGGAAAATTAGTGTATGTATTTGATGGTTTTCTGGATTGTAGATGTGAATTTAAAAGGTTTTCAAGATGCTTTTATGGTAAAAAGCGATCTTCTAAATCTCTTGACCCAAAAGTTATATTTTTATCCCACTTACTGTTCTGTACTGATGTTTTCAGTTTGAATTGGTATGGTATTTCAAAACCTTTCGGATACGAGGTGTTACTCTTGTTTGACCTTCTAGCAGTTTTCTTTTTTTTTTCTTACTACTTTTGTAATAATAATAGTAGCTACTTGATTTCCAACTTCCACTTAATCAGTTGTATTTCCCTTCAACTAGTACAATCTCTCTGCATTTTTTAATTCCCATCAACATTTCTGTAGTCGAGGAAAAACTGCTAAATGATTTATATGAGTAATTCAAAGAAAAAATTTGTGTCCGAAAATGTCAACCGTATAGCTTGACGCAACTTCCATTAAGGGTAGGTCAAACAAGACATTGCTTAAACACTAACGATGAATCGTTTCTGAAAACGACATCTGATTAATAATAATAATAGCGTTTTATTGGAGTAGGATTTGAGAGAAAATACTTCGAGAATACCAATAATTACCAGAATAAACGCAAAGAATCTGCAAAGAACTTATTCTTAAGGACTAGTAATGCTCATACTGTTGCTACTGTCTTTTGCAAAAAGTAGTTTTGTCTGACTACAGCCCATTTGAAATACTTAGAGTTACATTGTCAACGGTTTGATATAATCGGCACTGGTATTCTCTTCAAGCTTCAAATGAATCTGTTACAAAATCCATAAATAATTATTATATCAGCGTACTCATGTACTGCGAAATCGTCTATAGTTAATTTGATATCAGGCAACATAAATGTCGCAGATAGTTTTCTTGGCTCTGTAGGTAACATGAAACAAGCCTGGCTCGATTGCCCAAGTCGAAGTTGTAAACATTTAATAAACTTGAAGGGCTGCAGCTTTCCGCGACCAAAATGCCTTTGGAATAGAAGATTGCCTTAGGGCGATTTTGCTGTATGTATTTAAGTTTGCTTACATTTGATTCGATAATAATTCTGCTAGGTGATTTATGTAATCGAAAAGTAGTTCACAGTTTTCTCAGTGGATATAATTCAGAGTTTTCAAACTTACGTATGACATGTTGTAGGTTTCTTGGATTGAGTGCTATGTCTGCAACCAATCATTTGAAGACAGATTGTATTGTCCCTCTCATAAATGCTAATAATGTCGTCTGCATTTTAAATAAAATACGCCTTTGGAAGATAAACAGTGGAGGACCGATTACACATACTTGTGACACCCCTTATTTAATGATCTTGTGAAACAACGTAACGTATTATTTAAAAATGTTAAGTTTGCGAAGTTCTTATAAACAAGACTATTAAAAGCTTGTCAATGGTCATTATAAGAAATTTGACAGCAATATTATATTAAAGTTCATACTGAAGAAGATAAAATGTAAAAACTAAAGAGCAAACATTACTGAAACTGCTGGTATCTACATAATTCAAAAAAGCTTAACTACAATTATATTAATCCTTATTACTGATTCATACAATCACGTTTTATATTCTTTAAAAGGCAATGTATGTATATGCAGTTAGGTCATACCCTGAAGGTTATTTTTGCAATCCGCTTTATTAATTTTTAAAATAATTACTGTTAACTCAAAGAAATTAATGGTTATACATAACATAGTGATTAGTTACTTCCAAAATGTATTTCAACACTTAATTGTGATAACAGACACAATACTTAATAAAAGTTCATCCCCAATAATAATTTTAGTTGTAACAACAGAAATAGACCAACCTTAGGTAAACAAACTAAAACATTTTATTTGAATTCCACTGCACGACTTGAAGGAAAAACAAGGTAATTTAACAATAAAAATACTAAAAATAAGATTGAAAAGGACTGAGCTAGAATTTGTCCTAAATTTTATGCACGAAAAGTGTAAATAAATCTGGAACAGAAAAACCAGAAATGGTAAATGTTCAGTTTTAAAAATTTATGTTAGATTTCGGATAATTAATAAATTAACTAATTTGTAAGATTTAACCTTAATTAACAAAAGTAAAAAAGATTTTTTTTGTTTTTTTTTCTTCTTTAATTTGACACGCTCACTTCATTCTTGTCAAATAGCACGATGAATCATTCTCGTCGCGTTAAATTATTCTTTTCTTCTATGCATTCCTTGAAGAAATCTGATCTCCAAATTTTTGTATTAGCATAATCATAATCATTTTATCTCCCCATTTAACACAGCAGTTTAGATTCATTCAGGGTTCATTCGCACTTCATTTTTTTGGGATTTTGCAATTTATAAAAAGTGTAATTACCGCAAGTTAGACATTTTTATCCCTATCAACACGTCATTAATCCTTTATTGGAATAAGTATATTACAAAAATAGACATTTTTTATTTACACAGAAAGACTAATATTATGATACAGCACAAAACAGTTCTTGCTAGTATTAAAACATAAAAATACACCACGAAGTGAATATTTTGATTGCGGTCTAGATTCTATTGCCTGTAAACTACAAACAAAAAAGAGGCCAGTGCCTTCCTAAATTGTCTAATCTAACATCATCGACACGCTGAAGTTATACTTGTGCCGTTTCTGTGTGAAAATTATGTTTTCTAAGAAACGGTTTCTTGTTGGAACCGAAGTACGAACCAAGAGACCCAATGTCAGTGATTTTCTAAATTCACATTGCTCCATTTTCTCAAATAATTGATTATAAATTATATAAGCGTTAACTGCAGCAATGTCCAAAATACTCGAAGCAGGCGATGCCACCACTTTCGAGATTTTCTATCAATGCAGTATCAATTTTTATTGTAATCTTCAACGACACTTGGACGTGGTAGATTTTTATGGTGTCATTCTTTTGCTGTCTTTGTACATTTTTAACCTCTGATCCATGGAAGTTCGTGGTTAAATAAACGGCTCTATTGTCCATCCAAACAAAATATGCACGACTTAGCTTACTGTCTTTTTTCATATTTTTAGATAGATTCTTCCTATTCTTACGAATGGTTCCACATGCTAGTGCTGTTTACATTTTTCACGTTTCAAGCAATTTTACTGTAGTGAAGTAAAAATTGTCAAAATAAATCAATTTTCTTTGATTCCAATACTGTTTAGTTAGGGACAATACCAATCAGTTGAACTTCCAAGATCTCATCTTTTCCTTGATATAGTTCGAATTTTAGTATGTAACCATTCTGATCACTTAAACACTAAATCTTGTAACCTCGCTTGATGGATTTTCTAGGACTATATTGCTTAAACATATTCTGATGTGTTCCAATACATCTTCCACGATGAAAGTTCATGGTAACCTCAGAAGCGGATTTAGGTTTGATTGCGCCCTAGGCCTATTTTGATAAAGCGCCCTTTTCGTTTTTTAAAGATGTATACAGGGTGTAAAGGAAATGGCAGAAAAAACTTCAGTACGTTATGCTACGTTAAAAAATAAACAGAAAACCTCTATACCATTTTGCTGTCAACACTATCTTGAAGAAGTTATTGCGAGTCGTAAATTGCTTAGTTCTACCGCATTCTTAATAAATACAACAAAATAATAATCTTTAAACAGAGTTTAAACGTAAAAAACTCATTATGTACCGTTTATAGTTCTTTTTGTACTAGTTTATTACTAATCCACTTTTTAAAATGGTAAATTCCTTGCAAGAAATGCCTTTTGAAAATATTGCAACGTTACATTTATTAACAATGGTAACTAAGATACGAGATTGCAGGTACCACTAGCGTACTTACTCCTTTAAACGTACCGCGTTGTCAAATTTAAAAAGTTTTAATTGCTAATATTTTGAAAAATAGACAGTTAAGGCCAAATTGGTATAAGAAATTTCTCCTTATTTTTGAGCGCAGAATAACGCACTGTTAAGTTTTTCCGCCATTTCCTTTACACCCTGTATAAAATATACGGGGTGTCCCGTAAACGCCAATAAAGCTTCGGGTAAGCTTCTATGAGTGCTTATTGCAAATCTGCCAAAAGAAAATTTCTCCTCAGCTTAGTTTTCTTGTACAAGTGGTCAGAAGTTAACATCTTTAACATTAAATAAACAGAAACCAAAGAATCGAATCCAAATGAAACCATTACGAATTCAACAAATGAATCTGTTCAAATAACAATTACAGAACTGTTAGATTTCTCTTTTTGAAGATGTTAAAAATTGAATTCTTACCAAAAAAGAATTGATATGACAAACATGCAAGTCTTGGATATACTAATAAATCCGATGAAATTAGTTGCCAGCAGTTCTTTCAAGTTTGACAGTTTTATGGTCCATTATCACTGGAATAAAATTGATAAATCTTTGATTTCTTGCCATACTTTGGTTCCTTACTTATTTATCCTCTTTCTCATTACCGGTTAGGTGTCGAGGGTTGTACTGCAAAGTTCTCCCAAGGCTTTTCTGTCTATCGCCAGTCATCCCTATCGCTTATTAGTTTACTGACGGCATCATTCCAGGTTGTTTTAGGTCTACCTGTGCGTCTTCTCGTGTCCATATTAGTTTCCCATATCACTTTCACCCTATTGTCATTTGTCATTCGCACTACATGACCAAACTACTGTAACTGTCTCCGTTCAATTGTTTTTAATAGCGACGTCACTTCCAATCTCTCTCGAATAGTCGCATTTCTTAGTTTGTCACCTCTATACACTCCTTCTATACATCTGAGTACTCTCATCTCCGCAAGTTGGATTTTAGATTTCATTCGAGTCCAGGACTCACTGCCATATATTAACATTGGGATAATACCGTTTTATAAATCTTAACTTTTGTGTTCTTATTTACTTCTCTTTTCCGAAAGAAAGTTGTCTTTAACGCATTAAGTAGTCCAGTTGCGTTTTTCAGTGTGTTGTTTACATCATTTTCTATATCTCATTTGCAGTCGAACATGGCTCCCAAGTACTTCAATATATTAGTTTGTTTTAGTCTTTGTCCATTTACGTTAACATCCACTGTTTCCTGTGTGTTAGCTATTATCATCACTTTGGTTTTATTCAGGTTAATATTTATGCCGTATTCTTCCAAGGACTCTCCATCTTAAAATTGTTTCTTGTAATTCTCTGCTACTTGGTGCTAGAAGTAATAAATCATCTGCGTATAGGAATTCTTTAATAAATACGTGTTGGAGGTTTGCTTCCTGTATTCGAATAATTTTGTGTTTGCCTGCAGCAGCATTGCCAAGTTTAAATTTTTTTTTGGTTCGTGTGGCAAATCTAAGTACGTTGGAACATTCGTGTTTTCAATTTTGACATCTTAAGAGGTTGAGGAAGACTGCTATCTAAAGCTTTATTGGCATTTACACCCTCTGTAATAATAAAACTATAAAAAAGCAATTGCTGTGGCAAAAGACAAAGAGTTGAGAAAAATCTATTCCATTTCTTTATATTTTTATAATTCCCGAAATTTTCAATTGGTCAGTTGATATTTTGTTTATTTCAATAATTAGATACTTAACCATGTTAAGGTACAATTCTCCAATGGAAAAAATATTTCTGAAACACCTCTAAAATTTTTTCATTGTCACCGGGAAACTCCATGTGTTTCAAATGATAGAGTCTGTGATGAACTTCTCTACATAGAGATTAGTCGGTATGAGACGGTTTTTCTCGAGACATATGGGGCGCTCGTGACAGGTATAGTTAAAAATATTTGTATTGCTATAGAAAAATTGGGATACTCAACAAGTAAATCAAATTTTGATTTTCCTTTTGCGCACTTCTTTGAGTTCTATGGAAATATCACAATTCTGGCATATATCCTTAGCAGCTCTCTCAGTTTTAGCAAAACCATCGTTTCCGTAATTCTTGATTTCTTTCTTTGATATATTTGCACGCAATATCAATCGTCACATTCTTCTTTTGTAGCAAAAGATTTACTATGTTAATTTTTTCTAAAACAGAACACCAAAAAACCAAAAGAATTGCAAATTCGAAATGTCTGAGGTTTTTTTTTTGAAAATCTTTCGTGTCCTCAGAGTAAAAGGTCTTTGAATTGAGTGATCACTGTTCTTAGGGCTATAATGTTCTCGAAGACCATCTCGTGTCACTAAATCCTTTTAATGTTAATTTTAACAAACATTTAAGTTTGTCTCATCTGATTGTAGAGTGCACAGAAAAATTAAAAAGGTTTTGAATTGTTCCAAAAAAGGTGATTATGTCATAGTTAACTGAGGCACTATGTAACGCCACTAAATTTAAATTGTGTACTGAACATGGGACAATATTTTAATAATATTCTAGCCTGAACCCTTTGATATTTCCCAGCCATTATTCTAGGCATGGCCTCTCATATTTTGAATATTAAGACCGAAAACTGCTAACTGTTTTTATGTATAACCAAAGCCAAACCAGTTTTCTTCTGCCCAAAAATCGCTCTTCAATCATACACTCATCCTTATTCTTTTCTAATATCTAATAATAAATGAAAGTTGCTCTGTATAAGATACGTCAGGTGTTGTATTCAAAATGACAGTGAAATATTTGGCACGTTTCATTTCTGATACAATTCGGTTTTTGACAGCAACTCCAACTATTGCAGTAGGTTTTTGGTATTTTGCTGATTTGTTTTCTGAGTCCATGTGATATTTAATGATGGGGTCATAATGACTCCAAACTGCATTTTAAAGTATGTTTCCACTTCTCCGTTTCGGAAATAATAATTTTTCTGGATTTCTTCAGTAACAAAGTAATTTTGGCTGATATTCCTTTGAAAGGTTTTTAAGTGGATAACACGTTTTTCATGGGAAGCCGAATTCTCGTGCAATTTTATTTTGGCGCCAGTGTTACGGCAGTCGCTAAATCCTGTTTCCGAGGTAGAGGATTGGGTACTGCCTAGTCCAAACAACACACTAGGAAAACATTAAACTGCATCGCATTCTACACAGTAAAAAATCCAATTCCTGTGAACACTATCTCTATTTGGCAAAATTTTGTAGAAACATTTTTTAGAAAACTGTCTGTTCCTTGTTATAGGACAGCACTCTAAATGATCTTTACGTACAGTCCCTTTTCTAAACATGTGAGCATTAAAATTAGTGTCTTTGTATCAGCCATAAATTCAATAAAAATTCAATTCGTACTGCTACTGCTCATTTCTTGTTTAATAACGCATAAAAATTGTAGCGAACAGGTACTTTTAAACTGACAAGTTATTTTTATTATTGTCTTTTATTTAGTTGTGTTTCTTTTAGTACGAAGAAATTACATTTTTCCCTAGCGCTCTTATGGCGCCCCTTGCCTCTTGCGCTCCTAGTCGGGTGCCTACTCTGCCTACCCCTAGCTACGGCCTTGGTTCTATTTTCATCTACACCGTCGTCTAGATTTGCTTCAGTTTCGTCAACTTCAATTGGTAAATTCATTATATTTACCTCTTCTTCTATGTCACTGTCTCCCAATTCACTTATTTGTACAAGTACATTGTCCGGTAAACTCAAGATTTCTTTCCATTCTCTATCTGATAACGGTCATCTGGTACATTCCTTCCAATTGTTCGCCATTCTAACGAAAAGAATTTTTTCTATGAAGACAGATTCCTGATGGGACTCGGCGGTCTCTTGGGTATTTTGTACAGTAGCATTTTAATTATATAATATCAAATATTCAAACACAAAATTGAGCAATAATCAAATAATTATCTGCCGATGCACATGCACCTGTCGGTCACACGTTTGTCTGATATTATATGATCGCGAACGAACGAAGACGTTTATGCCCGATAAAATATATTCTAATCGCTGAAACATATTTAACTGAAAGATCCCGTCAGAATTATACCAAAGTATGTAAATGCTTGCGACGGAAACATTTGTATTTGAATACTTATTAAGAACCTGAGAAAAACAAGAGTTCCAGAATTCTTTTTGATCATAAAATTCTCAATTTGCTTACTACACTAGATAAAGATATCTCTAGTTGAAAAACAAAAAGTTCCAAGATATGAAACTAAATAATCTATATGTTTGTCTTACCTTAGTTTCTACGATGAATATCTAGTTGTAAAGGTCCTGCATTAAATTTCCATCTTGTAATTATTAGTGTTGTTACATAATCGATTATCTAAGCTTTACGAAAAGTTTTCTCTGGAATTAAGTTTGTATTTCATTAATTTTTTAAGTAAATAACCAATTAGATCATCGAAAGTCTTGTCCTTAAATACCCCGTTTTAAGGATATTAATTCTCTATTCCACATTTAATATTTACTTAAAGTTCATGAATTAGATCAGGAACTACTTCTTTTGTGATTCCGAAATCGTCGTAGCTCATTTCTGTTGTTATTATAAATTTTTAAGCTTATCTTTATTGGGTTGAACTTTAAATGATACATTTTTAAATGATTACCTACATCAAGTAGTTGCAACTGAACAAACAACTCACTGTCTTATAACAAAAAGAGGCTAGAAAATTGCCATAGTGAAAACTATTTTCAATCTTGTCTTTCAACCTCACCACTGCCACTTTGCTAGCAGCATTCAAATCTAAATTATTTTGTTTTTGACGAATTCAATTCCGCATTGAGAATGAAACGGCAAACAATCAAATTAGAGCCTTTCCAACCATTAAAAGCGATTTGTATTTGTGAAAAGTTTATGAAGTTTTTCTTATGCTTGCAACAAATTACGGTATTAAATATATTAACATCAATATACCTAAGAAGTTATGAATGTCTTTTGGATTAATACTAACTTTTCGTGATTTATTTGGACACTGTGTGATATTATTTGGATCCATCATCCAAAAGATATTAAAAAATTGATACAGTAGTTGTAAGATTTCGGATTAAAAAGGTAAGTTCAACCCATCAATAAACTTTACTAGAATTCTAAGGAATAAACAATAAAGCATATTAACCGTTCGTGATTATGAACGTTTTCGATGATTTTAAAGAGGTCCGTGTACCAGGTATTTTTATTGGAGTTACGGTCGTGTAGGTGAAAATGTAACGCAAATTCAAGCAAGTAGCAGCAATAAAATTTATTTGGCAATAATAGTCTTACATACGATAATAATAAAATGTGCAATAGAGCACGAGAACATTTATATTTCACTTGCGATATTACAGCCAAAAGTGAAACTGAAACATTCTGATTTTCTTTTTTTTGGGCGGTAGCCTAACCGATTTTCTAATTATAATTTGAAAAATGTAGTATTCGATACATCGCTCGACTGAATAGCTTAAAACCTTTTGATTCATGCTTACTGCTGCATTGTTTGTCACGTGTTGCAGTATTTTTCTACCAAATAGAGTATTTAGTTGCAAATTTATTTTATTTACTATTATCATGATCCTGAAGGGTTGAAAAGTTTGAGTACAGGACTGAACCGCAGGTAGCTTGTAAAAGTATTAAAGTTCAGATTTTACAATGAAAATAAGAAAGCTGCTCGTTAAATAGAGTCGCATGCATTTAGAATTGTTTTCTAAATCCTGTTGTTGCTTCTAGATAATTTTTTCTTTAGATTTTCGTTTTTTATTACTTGTTAGTAAAGGTAAGCTCATCGATCCAATGTAGTTCATAAGATTCAATTAACTCGATCATAAATAAGAGTCCTTATATTTATCTTATTTTGACAGAAGAATTACCACAGATCTAGTTAACACTTGGCTTGATGATTTTCTTGCATAGTTTGTATCAAGTGGGTGTTTCCCTAGAGAGTTCTTTTTCTATTAACGAATTCAATTTAAGATTATTAGAATTATCAAGAAGGGTTCCATTCTTTTTCGTAATTCTTCCAAACACGATTGTTACTATTGGCAAAACAGCGAAAAAACGTTTTTGGGGCCATACGAGCAAGGTCGAGAATAACGCAGTTTTTGTAACCTCTTCAAGAGTTAATTTGGACCAAGACAAGTTTCAGGCGGATACATATTTCTTTGTATTTTAAAATATAGTGTCATCCAAAAAAAAAGGGAACACTCAATAACTTTTTTATCTTGCGATTGACAAAAAACGGTTAAATAGTTTGTTGCCTATGAGCATGTGTGCTGTTTGGCACTTTCAACTTTTTTTGCATTTCCGGTTAAACCGGAAATGAACACAACTTTGGTTTTTTAAATGATACCGGATGTTTTTTGTGACATTTTTTGATTCTCCATGTTTTTCTCATTCTGCACATATAAAATTTTATAGGTGTTGCATAAGAATTTTTTGCTCTAAATCCCACAAAAAGTTTGTAAGTGTTCAATACAGCTGTTGTCTACATGTAACTATCGTAAAACAACAGACTGCCTTTTAAACAGCAAAAGCGCTATAGCCATGGAAAACAAAACTTTGAAAATGTTTTTATTAATTAGAACCGAAACTGTTGAACAGTAACTACAAAAACAAGAAGACAGCAACACACTCTAACGTTGAATTAATAAATTTTGTCAAATTTGCCATTTTACAGATAAACAATAATTCTCTCAGGCTTGAAGTTCTTTTTCCATGGCCATAGCGGTTTGTTCAAATCTGTATAGTTTTAACGTATTTCGGCCCTCTACTATAATAAGTATCTTCGGGGTGTATAAGTTTGTTGCAGTTGGCTTTGAAAATCAGAAACATTAGCTTGTCTTATCTGTGGAGCATATTGCATATCTAACAGAAAATCTATCTTGACATTTCAGTGGTATAGATCATAATTCTGATTTTGACAGCACGTACTGTGAGAATTAGGATTCTAGTAAAAAAGCTTTTGATGAAATTGTAAATTATATGGAAATGATCGGAAATATTTTCCAAAAACTAACACAGTCATACCCATTAACTTCAATCCGTCAAGCTTTTGTGACTATTGACTTTGTCATAATATCCTGGGGAATGGGTAATCCTCTGGATTCACTTCTGGTGGAGCAGGTCACGATCCAAATGGTAACCTAATAAGTATTTTATAGTTTATTTGGTTGCAGAGCAATGTAATCATTCTCATATAAGTCCACGTTGGTTGGTGCTCGCGTCAGTTGCTCATGTGCCTAAATTTTGGAGCTGTAGAACCGAGCGGTTTTTCGGATTTTAAACTTCGCTAGCCTTTGTAAGACACATGAAATTATTTCTTCCTAAATATTTGTTCTATTAGAAATACTCGAGAATACAAAGCTGCTTTAGACTTTCAATGAACACAAGGAGAAAAAGAGTTCAAACTACTTCTTGGACCAGCAACTCTGAAAGTCGCAATTATGGATGACACCAAGGCCGAAGATACAAAACTTGAGATTACGTGAAATATTTGGTTTCTTAACAGCCATACATTGTGATTATTTTGACAATTTTCTACTCGACTTGATTTGCTTTTAATGGTCAAGACGCATCTTTATGTCAATCTCACACGGCTTGGCTCATCAAGTCACAAATTTCTGATTGAAAGTAAAAATGATAAATGTGACTCGAATCAAAGAAGAAGACTCGTTTACGTTTACGTTTCCTAAAAGCATGTATATCCAGATTTTTTTCCATCAAGAAACCGACTGTGTTTTTCTTTTAAATCAGGATCTATTGACAAGACAAAGTAATACTTACTAAGATTGACCGAGGTTTCTCTTAGTGGCGTAGATACATATTCGAACAGTAATTCGATTACCTCTTCTCATCTTTACCTCCAATTTTTCTGCTATTACTTTTTCGGCTGGATCAAAAACTGAATACATAGGCCAATCTGTTCCCAAAGAGAGATGGAAACGAAACAGAATAGATTAGGTTCAGATTTTCATTTTTTATTTTCTCGGAAACAATCTAATGATAATGCAAGAGTTTCAGAATCACTCGGCTATATCAGATCCTCCTTTGTATTAATTATTTTCGTTATGTTTTTTCTGCTAGCTCTTCTTATACCTGAAATGAAATACAAGACTTGCCCAAATTTTGCCATACAATTCTTCTTCTAAATACTACTGGGAGCCTTGCACTAAGACTCAAGAACTCTCCATGTTGTAATTGAGGGGTCTAATCTCAATCTCAAGTCCGGCTTTTATGATTTTGACTATCAGAAGTTCTTATAGGGTGTTCACCTTTCAATGGTCTTATTCTGTCCAGTTTTTCTATAATGTTGGTTGAAGATGAAATTACTGCTCAACATTTGCATGCATACACATTTTTAGGTTATATGGTTTCTTTTCGTAGTTTCTGGAGACTTGATTATAAAGATGTAATAATTTTGAATTTTAGAATGAGGTAGACACCAACAGATTTTCTTGCGCCCATGGCAAAATTTAGCCTTGGCGCCTGTTTGTGCCTAACTGATTTTCTTTAGTCGGTGTGTCAGTTTGTACTAGTACAACATGAAAAAAATGGCCTTTATGTGTCACAATTGCAAATTTTATTCCAGATTAACAATAACGCATAGATAAATGAAATATTCGAGGTAGCAAATGCTTTAACATTCCAGCATTTGTTTTTTGTTATAGATTTATATCCCCGGAAGAAATATTTTGAATTACGGTTTATTGAAATTGTGAACCTTTAGAATGATGGAATAGTAGCATAAAAATTGAAGACTATCCCTTCTCTTCAAAATAAAGAGATTTCTTTATGTCGTTCGTTCTTTTTATTGCTATATTTAAAATTAAATTTTCATTAAGTTAATGGGGAGCTATTCAGTAATTTTTAACAACCGCATCAAATTTTAACATGTTGAAATGTAATAACGGAAAATTACAGAATAAGGGTCAATAGATTTTTTTCAAGGAACAAGAAATTCTACCTTGTCGAGGGTGATATTAGTATTAGAGAAGCATAAATTAACTTTGATCCTAGTTACCATATATAAATGCCATAATAATTTTGAGTGACAACAGGTAATTTAAAAAGATAATGAGTATACTAGAAGAAAGACACTTTTGCAAGTGCCTGCATCGTCGTCGGTACCCTGCTGTGCTACAATTACAATATACTATTACTAGGGTATAATGACAAATACGTTTCATAGACAATCGCATAAATGCTTGGAAGACACATTTTGAGATTTATGACTAAACCCTTATAATCCCCTTAACTAGATATTTTAGTAATTGAAAAACCCTTTACTGCACTATTTAATCTTTAGATAAGGTATTGTAGGTATTGTACGTTTTGAAGTTACCGTTCCTACAACAATACTACCATTAAAACTAATTATTGGCACTTCAAGTTTTGCCTGGGGCATTTCTTAGTATCTTGTAAAGGGTTTCATAAAATTAGGAAATTTCTGAAATCATTTGACTTGTCGCAGTGGTGTTGAACAGTTCGTGTTTACATACCTCAGTTTGATAAAGTTGATTTCAATCTTTTTATTTGGCAAAATTAAGAAGTGCTTTTTTGAAAAAAGGCGCATCTGTTATGATGTTGGTGTTATACTATAAACTTCCATAGGTATGTGTTGCTTAATTTACAAATATTGTGTAATATAGCATTTTTAGTAAATTAAAAATTGTATCCGGCCATTTTTCTATCTAATTTATTTTTATTTATCACTATTATAAATTATATGTTAAATATCATTTCATATACAATAGATTGTAAAAATTTAATGACGAACGCAGTGCAAACACGTTAAATGCATAATTAAGATTTTTAAATAATTACGAGATTGTGTATGTAGAAACCAGAGCAAACATTTGCATACATTCTTCAGTTATAAGTAATATTTCTAGAAGTTTCCGATGCCAAATTATTGATTTTAGATTTTTAAAATTTATTTAATTAATTAGATTTTCCAACAACTTTTTAAAAGTTTAAATTTTTAAATTTTTTTATGTTGAGTATCATAAAAGAAAGTAGAAATTTGTGTGTTACATAATTCGTAAGTTAAGGATATCCTTTTCAGTCTGTGCAGCTACATAATTCGCCTACTTAACTATAAAAAGGCAGTAAGGAAATAATATACCTACCACGCTAATAATTAGGATTTCTGATTTCTTCAAAATAAATAAAAGAAAGAAATCTTTTTCTTTCCCAAACGAATCTATTTTTATTTATTTACGTATTTAAAATTTGTGTTTCTAATTCTTTTCCGCTGGTTGAGTTTCACACATCATAAGGATACCTTGTAACCTACTGCACTACATGCATTCAAAACCGTAAAAGAATTTGGTACGAATTTTAAAAATTTCTAGGTAATAGATACTTTAGTTCTATTTATTTGTAGGTAGGTATAACTTAATTCGTTATTTCAAGTAATAATAAAAATCGAAATCAATTTATCTATATTCAAAAGCTTTTCAACGTGAATTCTACAAAAAAATCTCATTTGGTTATTTTAAAAAACAGATCGTTTAGTGTTGATTCCATTTTATGAACAACATTTATAAATTTTAATTTATGCAAATGAGAAAATTTATAAGATTTATATGCACTTGAAAAAAAATGGAAACGTCATAGTTTATACGAAAGTTAATAATAACCTTTGGGCTAATGAAGTTATGAAAAACATAATTATTGGTTTTACAGCATTTATGTTTATTTTGTTTGTATTTAGTTTCCTCGGCAAACATTTACAGGTATTGTTTTATTCATAATGTTGATTTTTGCCGTTACTTTTCAAATTTATCCTACTCCTGTATCAGTAGTGTATTATTAACAAAAGAACTGGAAACTACTATTTGTTTAACCTATTTGGCTGCCTAAGTGGAAATTAGTCGGACAAGCAACCAACCGATTTTTCACCTTTTAAGTTATTTAGAACCTGAGAAGTCTTAAGATGTATCTCGTTTATGACATAACTTTCGATTAAGGCATAATGTTAAACAGATTGACAGCAGGATAAATGGAGGGAGGTGTTTATTCTGGTCTCTAAAATGAAAGTTTCGGTTCAATGTATATCTTCTGAAGTCGCTCATTTCTCATGTTTGTACAATTTTTGTAGTTTTTCATTTTTTGTTCCATGCTCTTAATAACTAAGGTTCTACCAAAATTAAAATGTGAAATGGGAATAAGCGGATATTAAGAAAAACGACCATGTATCATTGTTAGGGCAAACCAAAAAACCACATGTCTTTCAAAAAACCCTGTCTTGATCTTTTAAATAGGATTGTGAAACCAACCAGGAAAATTTCAATGTATCATCATTTTTATTAAGCTAATGCAGTCTTCGGCTATGAATTTAATCTCTTGTAACGATAATTTAGATGGATTTTCCAAAACCAAAATCTTCTTGTTCTCAGTAAAGCATTTGATAGTTCACAATAAAAATATAAAAAGTAAGTACTTTAAAATGATTTTGAGACTTACCCAATTGCTTTTATCAAAATTCTATTTATCCATTATTGCAATGTTAAAATGTCTGATATTGTTCCACAGTGTGAACAGTTTTTCCTTCTGCATTATACTGCATTTCTTTACCTGCTGGCATACAGTAATGCCGAACTTTGTTTAAAATTCGCACTAGTGTGGTAAATAATGTGACTTTATACTATTATTCTAAATATTAATTGTATATTCTTTACAATTTGTTATACATAATAATTCCAGTCGAACTCAAAAGAATAAAATATTCTAATCATCACTAATTCTTCTTACAAAAACGTATGTAATTCATTTTTTCGGAAAAAAATTTGACATTTTAGAATTTAGATTTATATTCATGACCATTACCTTTCAAATCTTGATCCATTTTAAATGCAATAGTGCACAATAATGTAAATAATTTATTCTTATCCATCTTTCCGGAGAAACAGTCAAGCAGCGTTTTTTCGGAGATAGCATTTTCCACTTTTTCAATTTGTATCGTTCTTTAAATCTTGAATATTCCAGTTTGAGCTTTTGCTTAGATCTTGCAATTATTATAATGAAAAATGCAGAATATACAGTGTGCTGATTAAGTATGGAACAAATTCAATAACTCGAACAATTAAATTGTTGGCATCTTTTAATATTATGCACAAATCAATGACGTCATCATTATTTGACCAATGACGTCACCGATATTTTTTAAATGGTAACCCCAAAATATTTTTGCAGATTATTATTCGCCGTGTGTAGAACGATCTTCAATTTTTTTAAATTTGCTCACGCTTTTCAGAGATATTGATTTTTTTTGTTTAGAAAATTGAAAACATTCTAAATGAAATGGTATATCAATAACAGTACACTTGATTTAAATTAAAAAATCAAGTACACATGAACTTGATATTACCTTATGTCATCTAATTAGATTTCTGTCATTTATTATTTGAATCTTGATATTATTATTTGTTGTAAATACCGAAATTTTTAACAAATGATGCGTTTAACAGAGATGGAGAGAATAGAAATACTGATAATGATCGGCTGCGTTGGGCAAACGCGAGCTCAACAACAAGTTGATGTGTACTTGATTTTTTAATTTAATGTAAATTAAGTGTACTAGATTTAAGCTGTTGAAATACCATTTAGAATGTTTTAAATTTTTTAAACAAAAGAAATCAATATCTCCGAAAAGCGTGAACAAATTTGAAAATTTGAAGATCGTTGTACACAGAATTCAATGATGACGTCATTGATTTGTGCATAATATTAAAAGATGTCCAACAATTTAAATTGTTACACCTCTTTTTGTTTTTCTTCGAAATATTAATATTTCTCGAGTTATTGAATTTGTTCCATACTTAATCAGCACACTGTATAAGAATTTCTTATTTTTCCGAATAAAATGTAAATAAAAATTGTTTCTAAGGATAATAGGCTTCTTGATCATACAAAGTGAACAATTTTCCTATCTCGTTATCGTAATAAAACACATTCCGGTATTTGTATCGTAAATAACTATATTCGAAGCTTATTTGACTTAAGGTATCCTTACTAGTAGTCAGTTAAATGCTTGAAAGTTACATAATATCACCAATACATAGATTAAACAATCTATTCCGTATTTGCAATAACACCATCTTGTTGGAACATAATATTATTCAAACCAAGCCTCTTAATGTCACGAACAAAAAAGTTTCGCAGCATATCCTGATACCAAAATTCTATACCAAACAGAAATCTTAGTGATATAGATGTTTTTTGTGTAGATTTCAAAACTTTTCTGCAGCCCATTATCTAAAATTTTGTTTGGTCACATAACAATTTAAATGAAACTGGCTCTCGTCAGCTCGAAATTTCTTATTCGCAAAGTTGAAGATGTGCCCTTCTATCCTAATACTTTAGTTGGTGAACGATCTGAATTTTGTATGGATGAAAGTGAAGATCGTGTTTTAAAATCACCAGAAACTAGTAGTACCCAGGAGCTTCAACACTTCCACCAGCATGAAAATCACTTACCTATCTTAAGATGTCGGTATAATTCCGCGTCTGAACTATAAATTCACGTCTAAATGTTCTTTGTGTTTCAACAATGCTACGACTTTCAAAAAATGTTTTCGTTGCAAATATTACTGACTTCTTGACAGATATAGTATTCAATTGTTACAATATCTAGGCTTTATACGGGGCGTTTTCCAAACAAACGAAAATATTTATACAACAGATTTCTGAATCAAGCATGAACATAATCATCTTGATAATCTTGTGCCTTAAAAAGCACGCTTTCAAAGTTGAACATCTTAAATTGATGAAAATATCGAAATTAAGTTTTATAAGAAGAATGGGCCCATTTCAGGATATTGAAAAAACAAATTATTACAAATTCTATGAGAAAATTAATTTGGTTCTGGGGTGGGCCGAACTATTAGATATTAAGACATTAAGATGGTGAAAACTTCGAAACGGTAAAAGACACAGAAAACTGATTGCAAACTTGCAGAACTTTTCTGCTTCTTATCAGATAGTACAACAGAAAAGTTTTTGAATCTTGTAGAGTTTTAGTTCCAATGTGAGTATTTTATGAGAATTACACCTTAAATTCGTTGCTCGAAATTTTAAATCTTACAAAAAAATTTTACATAAAGTTCTATATCTGTCTTTAAATAAAAGTTACGTCATATAGACGCAATGCGACCGGATTATTTTTTTTATAAGACAGTCATTAATGAAAGTGGTGTCGCTTCCGATATAACCACAAACATTATTACTATTTTTGTTTTAATTTGAATACAATATCCTGAATAGCTTACCATGATTCTTGAGACCTACATCCAATATGGAATTCAATAATGGTAGATCCTAGTTAGCAGATCCTTACTCTTAATCAGATCCTTACTTTTAATCAGATTTTTATTTCAAATTTCCTACAGGACGCTGGGACTAACTCTTGAATTGCTAAGAAACCGTAAAAATGACGTCAAACCGCGTTTTTGACAGCATGTAATAAAATTAATTTATTTAAATATTTAATATTAATACTTGAGATTCTGTGAAAATCACGATTAGTGTTAATTCCTAAAATAATTCTACACCAAACACCACAACTTTTATGTGGATGAGAGCACCATTTATTAGACTCTTCACTGAAATTACTTCAAAGAGTTCGGATTTTGTTTTCATTTGATACATTATTTAGCTTTCATGCTTCTTCGTTAATATAAACACATCAGTGTATTCCTTTTGAAATATGCCTCGTAATAGATCTTATGATCCGAGACCGATAGCTGCAGCTTTACCCTATTACCTTTGGTTAGATTTGTGATTTACAAAGCATCATCTTAATCACAATGGCAGTTTATACTTCATCATTTTAAATAAACCATGCCAACTTTTCGAGAAGTATTCCAAATGTATGATGTACAGCTTTTTGCATAAATAATGTCTCGGTATATTCTTAAATGAAGAAATTGAAGTTCCGAAATTTCTGGAATTTGCTAGAAAGTTTATTTTTCATAATTAATATTTTTAATTAATTTGCTAGTGAATTGATTCGGACCTACGTTGTCATGTGGTTTGTTTCATAGTTCACTTAGTAAGAAATAATATTTGCATGTATTGATCAACAGATCTAAAGATTTTGTTTATGTTTACAATCCTACAATTGACTGCTAATCGTTTTATTAAATAATAATATTGCGACATTATTTATCCGAAAAGCTGCACGCACTATACAGTGTGTTCACATTTCGATTCTCACTATTGGGATCTCGGAAATTGTAAGAGATACGAAGTCGGTTAAATGAGAAAAGATATTTGGTCATTTTGGAGATCAGTTTACGTATGCTTTTGTTTTTTCAAAAAAGTTCACGGCTTACTAGATATTTGCTAAAAACGAAATTATCTTATTTTTTTTTTAAGTGAAATATCTCGGGAACGAACAGAGATAGAAAAGAACAACAAAGAAAGTGTTTTAAAGAATTTACTCCGAAACAAAAAAAATATTTTCGCAATTGTCTTTTGTTTTATTTTGGCGGTGGAACGTAAATGCAATTTTTTTCTAATGGAACACTTACATGATTTCCATAGTACTGAACAGCACGCCTTAAATGCTTTTCATTGATACATGATTTGACATAGCTATTCTTTTGTTTTACCGTGTTATGAAGTGAAAATCATTTTTCATCATAGTGTGCCATGACATCTAATACACAAAGTCGTGGATTTTCATCAGATAAATTCATTTGTAATGCAAAAATTGCTAAAACAAAATAAATACGCTTTTATGCGGCATTAGATGCTTATTTGATGCTATCTGTGAATGCTCAGTAAAGTATCTTAAAAGCGTTTCTTTTTGTTGTAGCAATTGTTACATAATAAATATAATTTATCTGACAAAAATCAATAATTTTCATATGTTTAAAGCCATGGCACATTACGTAGGAAATGATTTTTATCTAAAAAAAATAAGTTAATTTCGTTTTTAGCAAATATCTAGTAAGCCGTGAACTTTTTTGAAAAAACAAAAGCATAAGTAAATTGATCTCCAAAATAGCCAAATCTTTTCTAATTTAACCGACTTCGTATCTCTTACAATTTCCGAGATCCCAATAGTGAGCATAGAAATGTGGACACACGGTATACACTGCTTCCGATTTAGTAGAAAAAGTTATTTTCTGATTCTTTTTTCCTGGATTAGATCGAGTTCGAGAAAAATCAAAGCTCTTCGAAATCTTCTAGACTCATTCTTTACTGCTTTTTCGACATATCTGAAACAAGTGTAATATCGAGATGTTTGTATGTTTATAACTGTAATAGGTTTTACTCTATATGTCGGAATTCTCCATTTGAGAGTATTATTGGTAGCTTTTATAAAGTTTTTTCAAAATACCTTTCCCATTCGAATCTCTAGCTCCTCATAAGAATATCGACTGTGCAGATTTGTGAATTCCTAAGACACTCTATAGTAACAAACACGATTTAATTCAATTTCCGTTTACTAAAAGGTAATCTTTGTATGCACCTGGAAAATTGACAAAAAGATTGATTTCTAAGCCGATCTCTTCTTTATATGCAGAAAAAGTGATCTTAGCGTTGTCTTTTAAAATTCAGTAAGCTGCTGATTCGACATTCGTATTGCTTCAAAACGTCTTGAAATCTCCAATTGGTTTCTAAGTTGATCAGTTGATTTTAAAGATCTATCTTTTTGTAATTAAGGAATTAATAGGTAGTCGATTTAGAAATCGAATACACAACACTTTGCCAGGTACTTCTGATGACATTGGTAAAACGCCAAACGTTCCTATTTCAAAATTTGGATTATCATCGCCTGTCTCATTTTTTTCACTTCGAATTCTGTCCTGTTTTGACTCTGTTGATATTGCAGGGCCATTTTCTATTCTTTTATTTTCCGCCTTTTGAGTTTTGGTCTTCTGTGGATTTTTTATTTTTTCTTAATCTTTCGCTCATCCTTCAAATGGGAGTACTTTTCTAGTGGTACCTTGTACTCGTGTTTATCATGCTCTGAAATTCTCAAAACTTCTTATACCTCTGGGGATTGTTCAGTTAACGTCTTCATAATTGCCTCTTTCAGTTTCTTCGCAGATGTAGACAGCTAACCCCAGAAGATGGTTTAGAAGATTTGTTTCTGTGCCAGGTTCATTTGTATCTGTCTATGGGTACCACTAGGTAAAGACCAGAACATCTAATGGTTAGAAGTCGTGAGATATGTTTGGAGGAAGACTGTTTGAATTACGTTATAAGGTCAAGTGACTGTCACACTCAGTCAAAAATGCATTAAACCATTTTTCAAAAATATAGTCTTCCATTCTTGCATTGATGCAGTAAAGCTATACGATATAGTGCACTCGAAGGTCCAACTTGTTTATCCTTTACAGGGTCAGTATCAAACCCTGTCCCCTTCCAAACTGAATTTCCTTTCTGGTTATCCATTTAGATCATTGCCATCAAGTGTTTTCTGATGTCATTCTAAAAACTCTTTTACAATAAACTGAAAAAGTCTTTCAGCTCTCACTATAGTTAGCAGTTCTGGTTATCGTCTTCTAAGTTGTTTTTTTGAAACTAACAATAATGCCGTATTCAGGAATTGGCATTATTTTATCAACGGCTTTCGCAGAGTTATCAACCATGTATTTTAGATTTTATGTCTATTGGAAGCAGTATTATCTTGGTAATTTAAAAGACAATTGTTTTAGCAACGAACGTAATATCAAACTGCAATAAAGCTGTCATTATGCTACTTTATGATAAAGGAAAGTTTTTATCAATGATGAATTTCAACTGAAAAACGTTAATTCTGCCTAAAGAATATTTGCGATTTGCCCATGTCGTCATCTTCGCTAAATAACAGCAACATACATTTTGTTATGTAGATAAAAAGAGAAAGCAAATAAACTACCGTTAAATAAAGGTGAAACATCGCTGTTCTTGCACAGATTGAGTTTCACTGCAGCAGGGCCGTCACTAGTAGTCGTCATCAAGGGAAAAGCAAAGAAATATAGAAGCAAGACAGGAAAATGATCGTCATCTATTTTACTAAACTCATTAGTCATCAACTCATTATATTGATAAGATTCTTATCCTCTATGAAACACGGAGCTTTTGCTTGCCCAACCAATGGTGCAAGAAAGGAAAGACAGTTTAACTGATTATTATTATGCAGTGTGTCCACATTTCGATGCTATTGGGATCTCGGAAATTGTAAGAGATACGAATTCGGTTAAATTATAAAAGATTTGGCTATGTTGGACATCAGCTTACTTATGCTTTTGTTTTATCAAAAAAGTTCACGGCTTACTAGATATTTGCTAAAAACGAAATTATCTTATTTTTTTAAAGTGAAATATTTCAGGAACGAGCAAAGATAGAAAAGAACAGCAAAGAGGGTGTTTTAGAGAATTCAGTCAGAAACGCAAAAAAATTATTTTCGCAATTGTCTTTTGTTTTAATTAGGCGGTGAAACGTAAAGCCAAATTTTTTCTAATGGAACACCTACTTGATTTCCATATTACTGAACTGCACGCCTTAAATGCTTTTCAGTGATACATGGTTTGACATAGCTATTCTTTTGTTTTACCGAGTTAAGAAGCGAAAATCATTTTTCATCATAGTGTGCCATGACATCTGACAAAAATCAATGATGTTTAAAGCCATGGCACACTAAGTGGGAAATGCTTTTTATTAAAAAAAAATAAGATAATTTCGGTTTTAGCAAATATCTTGTAAGCCGTGAACTTTTTTTGAAAAAACAAAAGCATAAGTAAACTGATCTCCAAAATAGCCAAATCTTTTCTGATTTAACCGACTTCGTATCTCACAGTTTCCGAGATCCCAATAGTGAGCATCGAAATGTGGACACACTGTATAGGCGAAAAGATGTACTGAAAGAAGTTAACAAGGAAAATTTACTGAAGAAGACCAACTAAACCACAAACAAAATAAAATCAAAGTTATTTATTAGATAAACTACAATTCATTATAATCGGATGTTGTAAGAAGGTATCAATGATGATTGGTCTAAAATACAGATTGTTTTTCAAACATAAGTATTGCTCCGCAATTTGGTGGATATGAAAGGGAAGTGTTGGGAGCGTTAAACGTCGATGACGTTTTTTATTTGGATCTCTTGACTTTGCTAATTCTTTTTCTTTTTTATATTGAATAAATTCAATTATTCTCTAAATGCTATTTGATATTAATTTGATCCTTTTCAATTCAGTTATGGATATAAACTTTCTAATTTATATAATCTTCTTATTCGACTAAAATGTCATATAGTTGCAGTCAATTTTTTGTTTGTTGCTATTTGATTTTATAGTATAAAAACTTTTATTAGCGCTAAAAGACGTCAATAAGCTCGTTTTGTTTGAACCTTACTTTTGGAATTTATTAGACTACACTAAACATATTGGTTTCGGTAAGATTTTGTTGATTTTTAACGCCATAACGTAAAACTTTATGCATAATAAACCGATCTAGATTTTTCGTTTCACTCATTTTGAAAGAAGATAATGGATGTATGCAGTATCTGTCGATTCTTGTGGTTTCCTGTTTGTTGCGTAAACATAAATTTTGTCTCTAGCTATATTTTGCTTCAAATTTATTTTATTAATTTAACGCTTAATAAGCTGACGGACACAATAGCATCAAACCAATCTTTATTCGAGAAACAATGATAAAAGCCAGCCTTGATATTAACGTATCCTTTTGGAAATTCCAAATGAAGATATTATGGGAAAGTTTTCATAAAAATGTTCAGATTTTAGTATTTTACTTTAAAGATTATTTTTGTTTTGTAACTTTCAGTTATAAGCAAAGAAAGCGTGTGTGAACATAAAAGTAAGTAAATATAAATTAAACTAATAATATAATAAAACAAAATAGAAACTGAATACAGAATTAACTATTGTTAATTACTCGACAGCCTTTGTTTGTTTTAGTTATGACCTTTGAGGTTGGTAGTTAAACTATAAGGAGGCAAACACTTGTAAAGTCCTCTCAAAGTCCGTTTTATTATTTATGTGATAAAGTGACGATGTCATATAATAGCCATTTACAAGTTTCTTTATAAATTTTAATTTGCTTCTTTTTCTACTGAAATAAAGGAATTTTTAATGGTTAAAAATAGATGGAGTTATAAAAGGAGAGAAGCAACAGCAAGTTTTAAGCAGTTAAAATTATCTGTAAACGTGATAAAAAGTTGAACCACGAAAAACAATTAAATATTCTTTTATGCCCGTTTACTTCTACATACATAACGTAAAATAAAAATAATATTTATGCAAGAATTTTTAATATTTAAGAACCCTTTTAAAATGTAGTATAAATTTTCTAATGCTACGTAAAAACATTAATATTCTCTTTTTAGATAATTAACATCTAATTTTATTATCTCTACTCTAGCCACTAAGAAAGGGCAATTAGAACCTACATTGATTTATTTGGAAAACCTTGGCAATTCGTTTGCCCTCGTTTAAATGGTGCTGCTCTATACGCGTTAGAACGATAGACTAGAAATATATTATTAATAATAAAATAGTTATCGTCCATTTTATGAAGGGAATTATTTTTGGTAAGGAGAAAATTACGTTATACTTTGAGAAATTATATTTAAAGTTGTTGTATTTTCGTTAGAAACAATCATCGAATTTATAAATAGATTCGGTGAATAAAATTTTAACAACTTTAAGTAAAATGTGGAGGCTTCATGTATTATTTATAAAATTCTAACAAGGTAGATTTTGTGAACCAGAAATGGTTTTCTAAATTATTTATTATTATTTGGTTAAATGAATTTGCAAATTTCATTAGTATATAATAAGTTTATCGCTTACTTAATTTTAATTAATGATCCTGATCAGGTATTTATGTTAGCCTGTTAATTAAAATCGTGTTTTTGTTATTAATCAAATCAATAACAGTCGCAAGCTTGCGTAATATATAAACAAAATATTTTTGCATCAATATTTTAAAAAGATAATCTAGAATTTTTATTTAAAATTTCTTTACATTCTTCTTCATTGTTTTAATTTCTAAACTCCATTCAAATCTATACAACACACTACCAGCATCAATATCGTTAGCAAGATTCTTATTATGATGATTGCACTTAGCTCTTTATATAGGATCGTTTCTACATGTATTAAGTGTATAAAGTCGAAAACGACTTGGGTCTTTTTTCATCTTACTGATTTAATTAAAATTCCATTTTGCTTACCTCATAACGTATGGGTCTAAATTAAACATTATTTAAATGTATAATCTCTTGTTACATCACAGGAACATTCGCGAAGAGAAAAGTTAAAGTATCAAATTACTGCCCAAAAAATGATAGAATAAGGTATGTATCAGAAGTAGCTGGACAAAATTGCAAGTAAATTTTTGGACAGTAATGTAACTAAATTAGAGAATATTTTATTAATTATAAACAACACAATGTACACGCAAAAGAAATTTAAACAAATTACACAACATGGGGACCATAGTCTTCTATTTTGCGTATTTTGCTCTTGATGCCCTCCATCATGATTTTCGCGTCAATTTTTTTTCGAACAATTAATAATGCGTGTTTTTACTTGCTTTGCTGATAATGCTTCCCAGCCATTCTCATACACGAACTGAGACAAGACCATAAATGCTCGATGGGTCGAGCCCGAGGCACATTGGATGGATTTGCATTTTTTTGGTACTACCGATATCTGTTGCTTTTTAACCAATTAAGGCTTTTTCGCATAATGGAATGCAGCTAGATCAGGCCAAAATAGTATTTTGTCATATTTATGATGTTTCTTAACAAAATCGAGCATTTTAGGTAATTATTTTTTTAATATACGTGTTTGAATTAAAGGCTTCTCCTTTCTGTGTTTGTATATAAAAACTAGAGATTTCTTTGACATAAATTGAACACCAAGCTAACACCTTCGGTTCAAATTTCGATTTTTTTAATGAATCTTACATCTTCTGGGACGTCATTAATAACCTCGGTTGGTAATATCGCAACTGCTGAAAAAAGTAAAATATTTCTCGTCGTCCATTATAACAGTTACGTCTTCGTTTAAGTGTTTCTTCCGCAATAGTTTGCATTTTAAGGGTATCTCTCGTTATGGTTTTTTAGAATATCTGGGTTTGATACTTTTTTTGTAACGTTTTATACTCATTTTAGCCAAACTGCAACTGATTGTATCTTTGGAAACATTAAATTGTTTTTAAAGTTTCCGGGTACTTACACTAATACGATTTTCAGCAGCTTTCTTTAAATTCTTCATTCTAACCGAGGTCAAAATTGGTTTCCTTCCAGGTTTCTTTTTATTTTCTGGTTCAGTGTTTCTCCAATATCGAGTAAAAATACAAGGTACTACGTTTAAAACCTGCTTTTAAAAAATATTTTAAAACTGTTACTCGGCAACGTAAATTATTTTGCTCCCTCACTTTCATTGCAATAATTGTAACACCACTAATGAAAATCAAGATTTCACAAGTTGTAAATTTTATACAAACGGTCGCATAACTTTTCAGCGCCGTCTATACATATTTTAAAACAATCAAGATTTGTCTAGCTACTTCTGATACATACCTTATGAAAAGATTGAACAATCTCACAACTTTTACTTTCCCATTGTGTCCTTAATCATTTGACCATATTGTCTGCTTGTACTCATAGACGATTTCAACAACCTTTCAGTCTTTCTCTCAAGGCGATATTAGACGTCCGAGTTCATTGGCAAGTTGACTTGACAAGGAATCGAGATTTTCAAGTATCAAGTTTACATCATCCTGTTAGGGCCTCATCGAGTCTAAATATTCTCCGTGGAGGCCTTGCTGAGTCAATTTACCAAGGAACTCTCAACATCCAATATCACCTTTAGGTGGTTCTTTTTCGTGTCCAGTTTTTTTTCTTCCTGTGTTTCAGCATAATTTGTCTACAATCTCGCTTGTCTGGCTTGAAGTTTGAGGGCCTTAGAATGAAAATGCTTTTTGTACTACCACCACTACTACAGAGGTTAATTAAATAATTACGTACTACACCTATAAATTTCTTTGTCTATTCAATGTGTTTGCCATCACCCTACAAAACAGCCTTCAAACGTCGTTTCCAAGATTTATAACACTTCGTGTGTGGTTTCAGTAGTAATTGCGTTCCACTCTTCATTCTGGATTTTCCATAGACCTTCAACAGTTGTAGCGTGTCGCGTAAAATTCCTCGACCTGGTATCGCACCGATGACCATAAATTTGTTGCAGAATCTTTTACTTTTTGGACACGCACGATTCTGGAACATCTCCCCCTTTTTTGACATAACATTCGCCGTTTGGCATTGCATTTATCGAGATAGACTCTTGCTTCGTCTATAGTAACGACTTTTTTCAAATCTTCTCTAATGATACGGATATGTGCAATTTTTTAGTCATTTCATTTTGACTTGGTGAATTTTCTTTTGATGTCATAAGGAATTTGTCGACCAGCTGCTCAAGCACTTCGTTCATCACCACAATTATTCACAATGTTGTAAATAGATCTACACGTAATAAAGTATTCACTATCCTACACCTGCTTAATCACTCACTTCCGGCTAAGAAAAACTTTGTTTGGAAAGACATCTCACCAACACTTTCACTTCTTTTGGGAATCTTTTTGGCATTGTGCGAAACTTGCCTTTTATGAAGTGAGATTTGACTAAATGAAAGAACTTAGGCTAACGAGAGTATATTGATTATTTTTCGAAGTATTCTCCATTAAGGTCAATACATTTTTGCATTCTCTCAAACCACTTTGTTAAGCAGTAATTCCACTCTGAATTTGGTGCAGTCAAAATGGCTTCTTTGTAAGCGTCAACTGCTTCTTTTGGCGACTGAAAGCGCTTTCCAGGCAACTTGTTCTTGATTTTTGGGAACGTGAAGAAGTCATTGGGTGATTTAGAATCTCGACATTCTCTGCCTCCAGAAATTCAATTGTGCGACAGACGGTGAAGGAGAATGCGGCGGTTTGCATTAGTTTTTCGCAGTTTAGTGATAACCTGCGGTAAACAAACAGTTGTATACCAATCTGCATTAACACATCTTCGATCTTCAAGAGATTTAGATTCAGATTTAGCCACGAAACTAGCGACCATTTTCTTGGAAACGCTGCGGGAACGAATCACTTTTGTTGGTTTCGTTTCGCTTTGAAACACCCACACAGCTGATTGAGTTTTGCTTTCGAGTTCATAGCTATAAATCCAAAATTCGGCACCAATCCACACGAGCTGCTTTCTGTTCGTTAGTGAGAAGATGAGGGATCCATCGGGAAATCAGCTTTCTGACACCCAACTCTTGGTGCAAGATCTTTTGTACTACAGTCCCTGAGATGCCTAATGTTGCCTGAATCTCTCGATATGTAACATATCTATCTTCCATAATTAGCTTACGCACAACATTAATATTTTCTCGATGGATCTTCTCCATATTGCTTACCAAGACTAATACGTCCGCGCTGAGACTCTGCATACCAGCGATACACTGCTGCTTTTGATGGTGCTTCATCTCCGAACACAGAAATCAGTTCAACGATACAACTTTTTTGAGACAATTTCCTTTTAAAGTTGTAGAAAATTATGGCACGATAATTTTCTTGGGTCAATTTCATTTCTTTTCAGACTTGGTCACTTCAAACTTTGACGGGACTCGAATCGATTATCGTATTGTGTTGAAACAAACAACATAACCTAGCAAATATGTGTGCTGCCAAATGGCACTATAAAAGTTTGACTGATACGCCCCCTTTCGATAAATCTCACTTTATAAAAGGCAAGCCTCGTAACAGTACAGTTTATAAGAATTAAATAGTGTGTATTGCTACTTTTTACACAAATAACGACAATCAACGCTCTTTTGTTTCAATGGTGTCCCTGATTATTAAGGTATAAATATGGGCAAATAAAGTTGCCTAACTCTCTGTACTAGGAATTCATGATAAGACTGACACTTTGAACCGATTATGCATTATTCGGCAGATTGATCTTGTTAGAGCCTTCTCGCCTAAAGATTCTGGCCGTAGAGGCCTTGCTTACTTACGAAAAACTCTGACGTCTAAAACCGCCTTTAATGGTTTTTTTTCTCATTTCTATTTTTTTTTTGTATTGTTAATCGTGGCAAGTGTGCCAGTTCAACGTTTCGGCATAATTTGCCTAAAATCTTACTAGTTTGATTGTAAGACTCTTACTAATCAAGATCTTCATGCTTGCATTTTGAAATCTGGCTTGGAATTCAAGTTCGGTCTAAATTGAACCCTACAATAAAAAAGCTTTTTGGACGTTTTGGATTGACTCCTTTGAATTATTCCTACTATTAAGCGATTTCTGTAAGGATTGGAATCTTTGAACCGATTATGGGCAGATTGCATTCTTTGGACCAATCAAAGTTTTCTAATGTCAAGTTTTTCATCATTTTTCTAGGATCTGATCGAGATTCTAGCCGTGGAGGAATTTAATGTCCAAATCGGAGTCGCTTAGACAAAATGATTGATGCGTACCTTGATTCCAAGTTATTCGATTGATTTTTGCAAGAATTACGTTTTGGCTTTAATGTAGAATTTTCATAGACACTGTTATCTTGTATTATTACGACTAAAGACAAGCATTTGAGAAAGGGTTTAGTCTTATCAAGGGTTTTGAGGGTTTTTTTTAGTTTCTCGGAAGAAGACAGCTAGAACGGTTCACCACTCGTTGAGCTGTTCAAATAAAACTGTGGAGTCATTAATTTTTGGATACTTTAATTATGGTTTCATTTGGAAAAGATATTCTGTGGGATAAGACAGAAAGTTCAAAACCAAGAGATGTTTGAAGGATGGCTCAAAACGAAGAGCTCGTTTGGGTAGTATTCTTGAACGGCACCTTTAAACCATTAATCTTTTTTTACTACTTTTGGGGCTCTTTACTTCTTTTGACCAACTTTTGCGCTCAATTAATTGCTGTCTTTTGCCTTCCCCAAAAATATTCTTTGTGATCTATCTCTTTTTCGTTTTTTACACTTTTGGAAACATCACTTTCTTATCTTATTTTTATTTATTTCGTTACATCAGCAAATGTGTTCATACTAGTACCTATGGAACATCGCTGTGTGTATTCCGAAACCTCAATTTGTTGCCTATGTTGATGATGTTTTATCATTCTGTATTCTAGTATTAATCCAGTTTAAACAAACGCTTTTTAAAACTTACCTGAATGATGACTTTGCAACTTGTTCATTATCAATGAGTGTAACTCATTGCTCTTGGTTAGACACTTGGGCTGAGTACCAGAAAACAGAAAATGTAGTAGGTAAATGTTCCCACTGACTTTTACCTCTCAGATACTTTTCATTAAAGATTATGCAGATATCTTAAAAGTTTTCTTACCTGATAGTTAAAGTTTTTTTTTATCCAAGTATGACTATTTCTCATAATGATCTTTTTCAAGACCTTCATATACGAATCGTCTGTTGCAGTTGGACACGATCTAGATTAGCTAAATTACTTTAGTTGAGGGTCCGAATAATTAGTACTTTCCCTTTCCAAGAAAGTCTTCAACTTGGTAAATGTATGCTCAGCATAGTATTTATATTTACAAAAAGATATTAAGGATATTAATGAAGTCACCTAAATAATGAATTTCTCTTTGATGTTAATATAATTATGTACTATACTATTCAATCATATTACTTTGTTACAAAAATAAATTACGTTAAAGGGAATTCCGGCAATTAACAATGGGCAATTATAGTTATAATACATTAGTAGTTAAAATGAAACCAGTGTTGAATTTGAATGCTTGAATGAGTTTTCTAACCATAAATAACAAATTATAGTTAACGCTTTTAACTCCCACCCTATTTCTCTGGCTGTAAATTTTTTGCTTTAGCCCCAATAGCCTTTTTAGTATCCCTTCAGTCTTTGTTAGTTTAATTATAAAAACAATTAGGTTGCACTTTTATACATAATTTTAATTCTAATCTGTAGGTCCTGATCAAGCAGCTCCAATGTCATGGCCAGCCGAGAAAAGAAGCTTTCCACCGGCAGAAAGCAGGCATCTGCGTCGCCAGTACCACCTAAAGAGACTATAGCAACCTCTGATACCACCCCTCCTAAGTTGGGTAGTATAAAGACTGAATCACCTCATCAAGCAGACGATGCCACCTCCAAAATTACCATGGTTAAACCATCCACTCCAAAAGCTAGTAATACAAGAAATGTGGCTGCTAAAACTCCAACTGTGCTTAGTAAACGAATTGCTAAAACCGTTGCGAAGAAAACAGCTATGGCTAAAAGTTTAGCTCTAAACTTGAAGGCTAAAAATAAAAAGCCAGCGAAAATTAAGCAACAAATAGCAAAAGCATTATTGAATAATGCTAAGAGTAATTTGGAAAATAAGAAAACGGCCTTGTTGAGAAATGGCGTGAAACCTAAACGAATTCGTGGTAGTAAAGCTCAAATAGAGGCTGGTAGGTTATTAAAAGAACAGGAAGATGGGCCACCAGTTTTAGAACCTGTACTGCCTCTTGAACAGCCTTCGGACAAAAAAACTGTGAAAAAACGTTTGAGAAAAGTACCTGCTTCCTTGGACGAAAATGTTAAAAAAGTTAAAACAGAACCTGCAAATAATCATTCATCGATAGATGATACAATTAATTCCATTATAAACCAAATAATGGTCGAAGAAGAACAAAAGATTAGAAAACCTAGACTGCGGAAACCTAAAGTTGAACCACAAACGCCACCTTCAACATCTGAAAGTATTGAAGATGTTATGAATGATTTATCAAGTTTGATTAAAAGTGAAGATATTAAACAAGAAGTAGATACATTGTCGGAATCTGGAAAGACTGAAGTATTAAAACCTAAAAGAATCGTTACGAGAAAGCCAAAAACAGAATTAGTTAAGCGAAGGTCGATTAAGAAGGAAAGCGGTTTAGATAAGAATCTTACATTAGACGCTTCAGCAAAGCATCTAATTGATATGTTAGATTTGAGTGTAAGGAAAACCAAAAAGTTATCTCCTATTTGTAACAGAAGACACAGCATAGAAAAGTTTCCAATAGATGCACTTGAGAATACAGATCCTCTTAATGCAGCAGCAGTATTTAGTAGTATGCCAAGAACTGTCACGCCAAAATCAAAACGTGCTACAAAAGGCCGTCAGCAAAGTGTCGATTGCAGATTGAGTTTAAGAAGGTACAGTCCATATAGTACTCGTTCAGATTCACCAGGCCAAATTCTTAGAAACGGGAAGCATCGAAAAATGAAAGATACTATTTTGTTAGAAGGTCTTGATATTGTGAAACGGCGGAGGCGTCTACAATCTGATTTCAGTGGATCTGAAAAATCAGTTTCAAAATTCTCAGGTTATGAATCTGATAGCAGTTTCTCTGACAAAGCTTCTTCTTACGGAGCAGATACTATGGACCAAAAAGATGGACCATTTAAATCTGATATAATTAAAAAAGAAGCTGTAGAAACATCGAACCATACTCAATCTCAGGATAATGTAAATACAAAAGCCGTTAGTAATAGAATCACAAATATTTTAGAAAGACGTTTATCCACTACTAGCCTGCCTAATGGAATTGCTACAGATGACACTAAAAACGAACAGAATTTTATGGATAGTAACTCTAATTTATGTAATGATATAAAACCTGAGGTATCTTCAGACAATTTAGATAGTGCGCCTCATCTAGAATCTTCTGAAGAGTATAATGAAACTGTTGGAGTAAATCCAAGCTCTAAAGTGCCTGAAAAGTCAATTATCTTAGATATAATGAAACAAGCATTTAATGATATAAATCAAGAAGATCCAGAAAAAAGGACAACTCGTTCCTCGTCAAAGAAATCGGTCAAATCGGAAGAAGATAAATCTAAAAGTGCGGCGACGGTTTCAACATTAAAATTTTATGGTGGTACAAATAATAGTGAGCAAAGTATAGTTCCTGAAGAAATTAAAGAAGTTGAAACTGCAGAAGACAATTCTGTAACTGCAGCGGAAGATGCTCCTCCTCAATTGGAGCGTATGGAAGGACTTTCAGAAGATGATTCTGAGAAGAAAACTGACCTTGATCTCATGCAATCCAAAGATGCAGATAATAGTTGTCAGAATGATTCTGAAGTAACTGATGATAACATATCTGAAAGTAAGAATGATGATAAATCAGCCGTAGTAGAAACACCCGAAAATTTAGTCGATAAGGAAAATATTTTACAAGCATTGGGATTGCAAAGTTTGAAAGCTGCCGAAGAAGCCAAATTAAAAGGTAAAACGATTAAAAGTGGTGATTATACTGGAACTCTTAAGACTGTGATCAAATTAAATCGCTGTGAAAAGAAAAAAACGTGCAACTGCATTAAAAATGACTCTTGCAAAATGTAAAAGTAAAGTGATTAAAGACACTAAAGAAGGTGGTGACATGGACTTAGGTGGAATAGAAGATGAGCATGGACATAAGAATTTAAAGGAGGTAAGGTTTAGTTTTTTTTCTTTTTTTTTTCTATTTTTTTATTATTTTTTTGCACTAGTTATATTTACAAATAGTTCATCATGAAGGTTTTTTTGACATTGTCTCTATAATATGCAGCCTGTAGAAACTTTTAATACGCTCAGATGGATCTACATGTATCCAAATATAAAACATCTGGGAATGCAAAGCATAACCACGACGAACTCTTGTTTTGTTACTTTTTCAAATTTAGACGGCCATTTTGACCATGTTTCCGAAGAGTTACCAAAAAAACAAAGACCATGTGGTTTTTAGTTTTTGATGTAGAATCTAAATCTGAAGTCAAAATTTTAAAATTTGACAAAAATGCAGACATACCTACAGACAGACAGACTTCGCAAATTCAGTAACAACTCCTTCGGAGTTCGTTGAAAAAACCATTTATATAGCCTATTTCAGAATAATACAAACTAACTTCTTGCAATAAATCATTACATACAATACCTGTCACTTTTAGATATTTGGAAATAGAAGAAATTGTGAAGGTACCATGATGGTTTAACACCAAAAGTTAGTTTGTACTAATGTGAAACAAACTGTAACTGATATGTATTTCCATGATATACATTTACATTGTGGAATCCAGAACAGTAACGGTCTCTGTTTCTCTACTTGAATCCTTTTATTACTCATATGCATTCATCAAAAATTTCAATAGAGAAACTCTTGAATGACAAATCAGCATGAACTGTAGATATAAATCTGATTTATACAGTGTGTCTCAATTTCGATGCTCACTATTGGGATACGAAGTCGGTTAAATTAGAAAAGTTTTGGCTATTTTGGAGATCAGTTTACTTATGCTTTTGTTTTTTCAAAAAAGTTCACGGCTTACTAGATATTTGCTAAAAACGAAATTATCTTATTTTTTTTAAGTGAAATATCTCAGGAACCAGCAAAGATAGAAAAGAACAGCAAAGAGGGTGTTTTAGAGAATTTACTCCGAAACACAAAAAAATTATTTTTGCAATTGTCTTTTATTTTATTTCGGCGGTGAAACGTAAATCCAAACTTTTTCTAATGGAACGCTTACTTGATTTCCATATTTCTGAACAGCACGTCTTAAATGCTTTTCAGTGATACATAGTTTGACATAGCTATTCTTTTGTTTTACCGAGTTATGAAGTGAAAATCATTTTTCATCATAGTGTGCCATGACATCTAACACACAAAGTCGTGGAGTTTTATCAAAGAAATTCATTTGTTATTCAAAAATTGCTAAAACAAAATAAATACACTTGTGTGAATGCTCAGTAAATTATCTTAAAAGCGTCTTTTGTTTTGTTTTAGCAATTGTTACATTACAAATGTAATTTATCTGACAAAAACCAAAGATTTTCATATGTTTAAAGCCATGGCACACTAAGTGGGAAATGCTTTTTATTTAAAAAAAAAAGAATAAGATAATTTCGTTTTTAGCAAATATCTAGTAAGCCGTGAACTTTTTTGAAAAAACAAAAGCATAAGTAAACTGATCTCCAAAATAGCCAAAACTTTTCTAATTTAACCGACTTCGTATCTCTTACAATTTCCGAGATCCCAATAGTAAGCATCGAAATTGGGACACACTGTATAGTTTGTCTAAAACTTGAGGCTTGGTTTCCATATTGAAGATCAGTTTATTATAACTGTTTGTTTCTTGGCTGAATATATATTTCTTAGGTAGTTTTGCCATTGTTTTGGTTTTACTATGAAGATAAACTACGACAATGCATTTTTTCCATAAAACTCTTGGTTGATTTGATACCATTGAATAGCTCACCCCAGGTGAGGTGTTAGGAAAAATTCAATCAAACAAACGGATGACACTTAAAAATAGTTTTGTTTATTCGTGTGTTATTAGAACACAACTGCTGTAATCATATGGCCCATTTTCCCTTGCATCTCATCATAGGCACCCACACGTCACAGTGGGGAGGGAAAGAAAATCAAACTCAAACTCCGAAGTCAGCTTCGGTCGCGATAAATGGTTCCGTAGCTCTCCGATTGCTGAAACTTACGGAACGCCGGAATCCTGAATAAAGCAGTTTGTGTCTTCTGTGCCTGTGTATCATTTAGTCATTGCCATTTTGGTAACTTATGACAATAGTGTCCCGAAATTAAAATAATTTTATAGGCAACCGCCCCGTAACCGAATCTACAGCTGCGAAATATTAGCGGTAGTTGATGGTCGTCATGCGAAATGTACCCTTAGTTAGCTAAAGGTGTGTTCCAACTTCCAACAAAAATTTCTAACATGTCCAACAAACAGCAGACTATTGGTGTTGTCAGAATCTCTTGAACGTCACTACTAACAACTCTAAAGTGTCATTTCAATACGACAACCCTTTCCAGAGATCCTTATAGAATACCTGCAAAAGAACAAAATACGGACGGTGATGTCCGACTCGCTAAAAAGCCTCTCCTCTACTGCTATTAACAAACAAAGTTCCATCTTGGTACCGCTATCCGTCTCGACAAAAAGCGAATAAAAAACAAAAGACGTTTGATGGTACTCAGATGCTTGAAAACCATCTGGCAAAAAACAGCCAAAGTTCCTCTCAATACGGCATCCAAAAACAAAAACTATTTCATATGGCTAGAGCAAGAAGAGCAAATCGTTTTGATCTGTGAGTCAAGAACCATAACTTACGTATTATTAGTTTCGACCAATTTCGACCAGGGCCAAAACCCAGAAGGATTTGCAGGATCCACAGAATTTTTCATTTTTAGTGAATGTCTAGTAAGAAATTAATTATTCGAAGAAACAATAAATTGATCTCTTCTAAACAGGCAACTGTTTTCGAATTTCACCCACTCTACATCATCACTGAGGTCAGTGTTAAATTTTGGACACATTAGAATAATAACATAAAGCAGTTTAACCACAACCACAAGTATTTTCGAAGAACTCTTTTCATTTATCAAAACGGGAATACTTATCAGATGTGAAGTTCTCAAGAAATGTAATGAAAAATTGCCAAAAACTGAAAGGGAAGCTAATTTTTATTTTCTAATTGCTAAAGAGAAAGCCATATCAATATTTATGGTGTAAAAGGTATATGGAGAAAAATGTTAAAGGAAAATCGCCGTCCGTAGTCTAAACATCCATCTGTATTACAATCAATAACGCAATAAACTTCATTTGTTATTGTCTACTGGAAATATTTTCTTTGAAAAATACTTGAATTTACCAGGCACCCGGCTACAACATCTCTCCCACTTCGTTGCCCGACGAACGTCTATTTCTTGGAAAGAAGGTGAACTATTGTCATCGGGTTCTACACTTTCTATGCTCTCCTGAGGTTTCGTCAAGTTTTTCAAATGTTCATCTTTCCTCAGAGATATTCATAAATTTCGCATTGTTATACTATTAACATTGATGTCTTTTAAGAAATAAGTGACCTAACCTATAATAGCTGTCGGTCTTGCTTATTTTCCTTTTGGTATTTTCAAGAAGTTATTATTACAAATAGTAACTTTAACTGAAGTAATTAAGTTTTTTTCAGTTAACATAATGATAATAATATGTGCTACCCAAGTTTTAACTATCGTTTCTTGCTGTCAGGCTTTATAAGACACATGAAAAACAAGGAAAGCTTTTGTGACATGATGTTTTTGGGGGATGAAGGTAAAAGGTGGAAATAGAAAACATTTATTGCGTCATTAAATATGTAGAAGACGTTGTTACGGGTTTATTGTCAAAAGCACATAACATTGAAGAAAAGGCAATAAAAAAATCTCGTAATTACATACTTTATTTAAAGGGCTAAACTCAAATTCGCCTACATATTTGAATTATATAGACTTCATAGAAAATAAATAAATATTCTAACCTGTTAACTTTCCGGAGGATAAAACGGCAGTAGTTCTTTTGATGGTGTATAATTCCGCATACATCAACAATGTGATCAACATAGTGCTAGTAGTAACTGGAAATTAAAACAAAATCAGTTACCAAGTACATAATAATAAATGAGAAAGAAAGCAAACCAAATTAAAAAAATAGATTTTACATTACATTAATAGTAACATATTTTGCGAACGGCAATTATTTATTATTTCTGCAGCAGATTTATTAATGAATGAATTTCGTGAAAATTGCAATGATTTGTAATTATAATTACCAAGTTTCTTAACAATCCAATATAGGTTGATATCACAGCTTCAAGGAACAGATAACACATTAAAGGCGACTTGTATTTTTTGCGAACAATTGACTCGCAAACTAACTAACATAACAAATGCCGATCAAAATTCGAGAACTTTTGTACACTCGGCAACTTAATTAATGAACGAACTCAAAATACATAAATAAAATAATGGAAATGTAATTCATTTTAATGTAACTTTACGTATTACAATTATTTTAAAACGTAACAATGTAAGGTTATGAAGATTTTTCTTTGAATTTGTTGAACCGTTTCCGATTTTCAAACGTACAAAATGATTGCATTTCAAGGACGATTTCTACCTTCTTGGCGTATTGAACACAAAATAGTATGGAATGCATCTTATATAGGGTGTGCGAGAAATAGGGGACAATATTTGAAGATTAAAGCCAAGAAAGAAATATCAATATATCCATGTTCAGAAATGAACCATTTACGATTTAAACACACTGAAGAAATGTTGGTTCAATCTAAATTCTTATCGAGATCCTACGGCTTGTTAAATACTTACCTTTTCTTAGTTACTGTTTTAGTTTATATTCAGCGTCGATTTTGTACAAGTTTGTGTGTTTAATTGTGAATGGTTGTATAACAGTAATGCACTGGCAGCTAAACGGCTAGATGCCCAATTATTTTCCAATTAAAAGCTTCCAGGAAGAAAGATTTTCATGTTCATTGACTGTCGTCTTTGAGAAAGAGAAACATTCGCGATTGAAACTGTGAACAGAGATGGGTTCAGAACGCTCAAGGAATTTCAAACTCATTGCTATGGAATACTGAACAGCCAACTTCTCAATCCATACCATATTCAATACATGTAAGGTCTGTCTCCAGACAATTACACCCTTGAATTTTGTCGTTAGTTTGCATAAGAAAATGGTTTTAGTCTTAATTTGATTAACTTTGTGCTATTTATGGATGAAGTGCATGGATGCATGACAGAGCACTTTTATATTTTGATCTTTTGACAAGACAGTTTCTAGACGACACATTTAAGGATGGATAGACAGATGTGGTTTCAATTGCTGCTACGTTTTCCTGCTCTGAACAGGTGGATTTTTATGTTTGGGACGATTTGAAAAGCTTAGTGCATTCAGTGCAGGTTAATGTCATTGATGCTCTGCGTCAGCAAATTGTGGATAGTTGCAATTATATACAAGGCATTTTCAATATATAATTTAATTTTGACATTATTAAAATAAATAATTTTTCTCGAATAAAAGAGTGTTTACATTGTAAACGATTTTTTTCCAGACATGGGTATACTGGTATATCTTTCTTTTTTTGTGTGTATACTACAGTCCCCAAATATTGTCATCTATGTTTCAAGCACTCCATATAAAATTTGTTTATGTAATTTAGATGATAAAAGTTCCATTATAATTGCCGACTTTCCCATCAAAGATGTTCCTTATTTTAGTGAATAGTGGCTTCTGAAAACTGAATTCTGCTTATAAGTTTGAAAAGCAAATGTTGGTATTGTATTGTTGAAATGTTGTTATTTTCATTCTCATGATAAAGAAAAAACAAAAGGAGTTATTATTGTTTACTTTTCTATTTCATACATTTCTCAAAGGCATCTAAATTTGCAATTTAATTCTGTTTCACTTTCACTGTTAAAAGTTATGAAGAAGCATGCACAAAGCAACTGTTGCTTTAGTATAAAAGGGGTACTGCCAGTAATTTTGATTAGCATCATATACATCTAGATTACTTACCAAAACTAAATTCGTCTTTAGTTCACATAGGAAATTAAGAGAGAACATTAAATTATAAAATTAGTGATGGGTGGTTGTAGATTGAGTCCGTTGAAAAATCTTGAGAAGCAAATAAGGAGATTTACTCTTTTTGAAGCTTTAATTTTTTTATAGAAATAAAAGGATATCTTAAATCTTATAGGCATAATACTTCTTAATGATAAGAAGATACTTTCTTATGTTGCAAGAATGATTTTTATTTTGCTACCGGTTTTGGTTTTGCAACATAAAGGAAGTACCCTTTTTATCATTACATTAACACCTTAGGAATGGATCTCAACCTACAAACAATTCTTGTGTATCTTGTGTCCAGACTTGAAAGCATTATATAAGATGATGGCATTTGTTAATCTTCCCCTAAAATGTATGCAGGGACAGTTGCATTACCAAGACTTATAGCAAAGCCTGATAGACTTTTTTTAACCTAGTATAAACTCTTACATGCATTATGCAGAGGTATCTGAAAACAAATCTGAGTTTCTCCTTTTTTTTTTAGCAAAGATTTCCTATTTTTCTGCTTTAGATACTTTTCAGCTGCATATTGTTGATCTATCAAAACTCTCACTACTTCAGTGTTTTGACCTTTCTTATGAAATTAAATGAAATCCATATAACGTCTTTTGTCCAAAATACAGAAAACTCTAACTTGGAAAAGATGAGGCTAATGATGTTCTAAAAAACCAGGATGTTGTATAGGAACTTTGGTAAGTCGAGGATATGCGACTCCAGAAGAGGGAAGTCAAGAATTTGCATTTTTCAAAAATATACTTGGAATTATTTTTGCCTACCCTTTCTCAAGTTTTTAAGCTACATGGAAAGCTGTTCTTTTTGTTGAAAGATAATTTTTGACTGCTGTCTTTACTTTCACAAAAAGATAAATGATATATTCAGTTGGGCTGCTCATTCTAAAGAAATAATCACTACTAGCTAATGTTGCGCATTGATGTGCATAGATTTAGTCAACAGAAGTAACTTCTAGAACACCTTCATTACAATCTAGTTATTGGACTATGTGATTTTGGACTGCTTTCATGCAGTAAGGAAGAGCATATTTCTAACTACTGAGAATTTTTGGCAGATTCAGACAAAGCATGGAAGGGTAAGACTAAAGGAAATATGTCAGAATACTTATCGAACATATGTATAAGACTTAAGGAGTACCCTATGTATGTATGTAGCTATACGATATCTCAAGGCGATAGTATTAAATGAGTTTCTTAATTAATAATACATCTACAAAGAAACTAATTATAAATTATTGAGGTAATAACTAAAGAAATTATCAAGTTCCTGTCTTACTTTATTTTTGACTGATGTTTAGAATTAAATCTTATTTTTGTTAGTTGCAACCTTAAGGGATGGTTAATGAAAAGAACAAGCCATTTCTTCAAATATATTACATATTAAGATATTATTATGATTATGATCAATTGTTAAATAGATATACAGTATTATAGTTACTAAACATTGTATTTTGTTGCAGGGTGCTGCTTCAACTAACTGGAGATCACATACAGCCCAATCATCAGACACGGCGGGTGCGCTACGAAAGTCTCACTATTCTAACAGATCTAACAATATGGGTAATAAGTGGTTTTGGGCTTTACATTTATTCTTTTCTTTTGTATTTTCTATATGCACTTTGTAATAGTACTTATCACACGAACTTTGCTATTAATTTGAGTTCTGAATTCTTTTGGTGTTTGGCTTTTCTATTACGCATATGTGCCATGTAATATGGCGGCATATTATATTAATTCAGCTATCACAAAACTGTACTATACTAAAATGGTTGAATAATTGGAGAAGTACAAAAAGAACCTTTATAATTAGTCTTTACAAATCGTTCTGATAATTTTGAGTATCATTCTTAATGCGATTAGCCAGTATGTACCGATACTGCATAACATGAAACAGTCATGATATATGATGGAGAAAACATCAATTTATCAGCATGTTGACAAGTTTCGATTGTAAATATAAAATTCTGTATATCATCCTTTACAGAAAGAAACTTGTGGAACTTTTTAAAGTACAGTAATATAAATACAAGGTGTTTAATGGAAAATGGAACACACATGTTTTCTTGGGAAATATTTTTCTAGTAAATCTAAATATTGCATGAACTCTGCAGTAAATGAACTTCATATTTAAATGTCGACTTTCCAATCCATGGTAGTCAGCAATCTGGAAGACTGAAAATCCTGAAAAAGTCAAAGAAGTACTTTGTGAAATAAAAAGGTCAAATTTTAGAGAAAAAAGGAATAGGATGGCTAATGATTAATCAGTTGCTTAGTTAGTAGGAACTATTATGATAAAATTGAACTTAAAGATCATTATTATTTTAAATAACTATATTGTAATGATATTAAGAGGTTGAAATGATACCTAAATAAGAAAAACAACAAGAATAATGATATCATTAGAGTTATTGAAAAAGCATAAGAACAGACAGTTAGTTAATCAAACAATTAAAGAGAATATTTTAAATATTCTGAAATTTGTAAGATTAGTTGATTATGTAATAGTTTTTTTTTTATTGTTCATAGAATTAATTATAGGAGTTTATGAATAGAAAAAGGACAATTGAAGAGAAGTTTGTTGATAATAATTTTTAGAAAAAGTTTGGTATGTTTTTTTGAATTGAATTTTGTTAATAAGAGTTTTTAAAGAAAAACATTTTATATTGGGTTGAAAAGTTGTTGCGGTTAAAATAATTTTTGAAGATTTGAATTCGAGTTTATGTAGAAGTTATTTAAAAGTATTGATAATAAACAAAGATTAGTGAACGATATTATCGAATTTATTTTACTGTATGGGTGATGGAGTTAAAAAGGAATAAAGAGGTTGTATTAAATGGAAGGAAGAATAAGTTAGTTATTAAAACGGAGTAACAAGAAATAAAAGCCAGAGAGTTAATGTGAGTGTTACTTATTTTAGACAAGTTGTGATCTTTAAAGAAAAAATTAAAATAAAGAGAAAAACTTTATTGAATGTCAAGACTATAAACTTTAAAATAAATAACAATATATTTCATTTCAAGTCATTATTAGTTTCGAGTTTTTATTTTCTTCGTGGACATTTAAACCAATTCGGTCCTGAAAGAAAGAAGAGTAACATTATTATTTAATTTACTTACCTTATAATACATTTTATTGTGTGGAGGAATAATGGAATCTTTGATATGTGTTGTCCGAATGTCTTTGGTGCGGACTTAAGCAACCGGTAGACCAAACAGCGACGTACTGAAGAAGGTTGTCTTCATTAACAGAGGAAGACCGACTCTACGAAGGGTGTATGGAAGCAAGGAGGTCTGTGGAAAAGGAATAGGAAGTGTAAAGTTAAAAGGTTGTGGTGAAGTGAGGTAAACAAGAATTAAAAAAAAAAGGTGGTAAACAAAAAAATAAGTCAAATTCAGAGATATTAAGAACATAAAACAAAAATTTTAATTATTAAAGAAACGAAAATTAAATGTAAAATTGTTTAAAAAAAAATTAACTGTCAGTTTGATTGAAGTTGTCACGTGTTGATCAAGGTGGTCTTATTTAGGTTATCAATCAAATATCAGAAAGTCATTACAAAATATTTATAAACATCAAAAAAAATAAAATTAATTCATTGATTCAATTCTCATGTACATGTATCACAATATGGACAATAGTATTTTCTGAAAAAGAGATCTGGTGCAAAGATGTTTTAAGTTTTAATGGGACATGCCCTAGTAATAGTTGCCTTCTATACTGAATTGAGTACCATAACCATTCACATTAAATTGACAGTGGATATGAGATTTTCCACAAAATGATCTTGGAAAAGTCAAGGAAATTAATTTTTTAATATTACTGGGTACCCCTGTGAGCACATTAAATATCCAAAAACGTACTTGAATTTTCCAGAAGTGTCTTTCTGTGGAAAGCGTATGTTCCATCTTTCCCTACAAACGATTCACTATACTGACTTGAATTAATGTTTAAAATCTTCAATCATTTCTCTAAGCTGAATTAAGATCTACCGAGTTAAATATACATAGTACAGTTTTGTAATGCTAGCCTTTTTAATTAATCTCAACATCAAAATTATGTATAACCCTTCTTAAACATGCATGATGATCAAGACAATCTTCATAGTATTATTAAAAAATGAAAATAATTTAATTTCAGATGGTAGTAGTGAACATACTTCAGACGGTGATACTGCGGCTGCAGATGAAGATGGTGGAAAGTTACTTGTTATACCTGAAAAGGCCAGTTCGTTTAGTATACATCCTGGTAGGCTGTGCAAAGATGAATGCTCATATTGTTTTGGAAAGTTTGGACTCTTCGATACTCCTTGTCATATTGCCCAGATGAAAAGCTTTGAAAGACAAGAGAAGATTTTAAAATGTATGTTTTTGTTTCAAAATAATATTAAAGTAATTCTCATCAAAATTGTCTTGCAGCTGAAAAACATCTAACAAGAGATTCTTGTCTGTGTGATGCTTGTTATCGGCATGTAGATCGTAAATCGAATACACCATCATATTCAAATAAAGGGAGCAAAAGAAGCAATATTGTTGCTCCAGGTCCTCGTCAAAATCACTGCCATGTTTTAGGTTGCAGTCAAGCTGCAACAGATGTATTCCGTCGTAAATGGCTGATAAAAATAAAAAAGAATGTTTGTGAAGTGGTAAGAGAAATTAAAACAACAGTTTTCATTGAATAATAAAATGTACTTTCTTTTGTGTTTAGGTCAACATTGATTTGAATAATCCTGGTCTTCACTCAATTCCTCTATGTGATCAACATTATGCAGCAGTAGATGTTTTGATGGTCTGTTCCATGTGTAAACGAAAATTAGCACGAAACCACATTTACTATTTGGGTTCTGAGATTAATGATGTCACTAAGGCACTCAATGAAGAAAGAATCCCGGTCAAGCTTGAAGATAAACCTATAGTGTGCAAATTTTGTAGAATTTTCTCTTCGATAGTTTTAAAATCGGAAGAAGAACGTGTTGGTATTGAAAATGAATTCTTCACAAAATATAGAAAAAAGTAAGTTTATTAGTTAAATATTAATAAAATCGGTTTTCTCTTTTGCCTAGTTAGATAACTTTGTCATACATGGCATAATTTAACAGTAACAGGAATAGCTGTGGATAAATGTAATTTTCTTCTGACACTATTTAAGCAAATAATAAATAATAAGCTTGTGACTACATTATCTACTACTGTCAACTGTTAAATCATGTTTGATACTATATTGAAGTCTTATTTAACCCACTCTCAATAGAATCTTAAGTGATTATTAAAATTATGCTTAATAATTTAAACTTCAGTTAACAAAGATTGCATGCTTGAAGCTTTGCTGAATTCATTTTGTTTTTAGTCAACATAAGATTCTTCTGTAATTTTCAATGCCTTAGGCAGTTTTCATTGTAAACAACGAATTTAGAGCGTCATAATCTAATTTATTCCTGCAAAAGATGAATTATAGATAGTTACAGACTACAAACATTTGCATTAAAATAAATCGGCTCCCTACTTGAGAGTTGCGTTTTTCTATTTATCTCTCATTAACGGTGATTCGTCAACGATTTGTAATTATTTTTCACCAAAAGGGAGTTTGAAAGAAATTTTTGTGATCAATCAAAACAGAATTAATAGAATTATCCCCATCGGACGGACCAAGACTGTCTATAAAGATGCGCCTAGACGAGTTATTTAGTCGATCTCCACAGAGCAGGAATACAAAATTTTAGTTTAGACGTATTGCGAAATCACTATTAAACGCGTAAGGCAAAACGTACTTTTAAACACAGTGCACGCGGCTTGAGCGATATAAATGTGACGTATCTACTAATGGCAACTGATCTCGTTTTGACCAACATCCTTCCGCATCATTATGAATCTTCTGAAAATTTTTTCATCTTAATCGTCATACTTATGCAATGTATAACGCCTTCAACTTTTCTTTATGCTTGGTCTCCATAAAATGACAAAACGGAAGTCAATCGTGAGAAAAACTATAGTCATACGCGTTTTGTTCTTCTTCTTCTAGTATTCAGAACGTTTTTTCTTCAGCCGTTTTTCAGATAACGGGAGCATTTCAATGCATTAAAAACTTCCCCTAAAATTTTAGCGAATAATCAAAAATAAGGGTAGCACATTTCACGTTTTGCTCAGAGCAGCAGAAGAACTAGATCGGCCTCTTTGAACCTACATCAATTTATGTTAATACATAAATGCAATTTAATTCTTTTTTACTCCAACACACGACAATTATCAGATAAATTTATAACAAAATGAGATCTGTTCATGAAATACATATTGGGAATCTTAAGTAACCACAACGCTTTTTATAAGGCCCTGACGTGCCAATGATTGATCAATTTCATCAAGTCGTAATATTCGCGATTTTGCCTATCGTTGTATCTACGAGACATTAATAATCGAGATTTTATAATCATAGGTCTTGAAGAAAGCATTTATTACGTATCTTACATTTGATTTTCGAGATTTACTGTATTCACGCAGATCGTGGCAACCAAGGGGTCACTATGCGCTTGTGACCGACCATACAGCGGCGGTCTTCAATCCGATATTAAAGTGCGTTCACTTGTATAATTTCGTATTTGGTTAGCCATACATAAAGAGGTTCAAAGGAGGAAATTTTTATAATTCTAGAGGCAAATAGTTCCCTTTTCAAAATCAGGTTATAATACAGGGTGTAAAAGAATCAATATTGCACCTACTATTCTAAATACAGTGTGTCCACATTTCGATGCTCACTATTGGGATCTCGGAAATTGTAAGAGATACGAAGTCGGTTAAATTAGAAAAGATTTGGATATTTTGGAGATCAGTTTCTTTATGCTTTTGTTTTTTCAAAAAAGTTCACGGCTTACTAGATATTTGCTAAAAACGAAATTATCTTATTTTTTTTAAGTGAAATATCTCGGGAACGAGCAAAGATAGAAAATAATAGCAAAGAGGGTGTTTTAGAGAATTTACTCTGAAACACAAAAAAATATTTTTGAAATTGTCTTTTGTTTTATTTTGGAGGTGAAACGTAAATCAAATTTTTTCTAATGAAACGCCTACTTGATTTTCATATTACTGAACTGCACGCCTCAAATGCTTTTTAATAATACATTGTTTGACATAGCTATTCTTTTGTTTTACCGAGTTATGAAGTGAAAATCATTTTTCATCATAGTGTGCCATGACATCTAACACACAATGTCGTGGAGTTTTATTAAAGAAATTCATTTGTTATGCAGAAATTGCTAAAACAAAATAAATATGCTTTTATGGGGCATTAGCTGCTTATTTGATGCTATCTGTGAATGCTCAGTAAAGTATCTTAAAAGCGTCTTTTGTTTTGTTTTAGCAATTGTTACATAACAAATGTAATTTGTCTGACAAAAATCAATGATTTTCATATGTTGAAAACCATGGCAGACTGTGGGAAATGCTTTTTATTTAAGAAAAAAAAATAAGATAATTTCGTTTTAGCAAATATCTAGTAAGCGGTGAACTTTTTTGAAAAACAAAAGCATAAGTAAACTGATCTCCAAAATAGCCAAAACTTTTCTAATTTAACCGACTTCGTATCTCTTACAATTTCCGATATCCCAATAGTGAGCATCGAAATGTGGACACACTGTATAAGTGGCAGTAATTGACATATGGAAATGAAACTTCATTCTAGAATAAATTGCACTGTGCTGTATCAAATATTACAGTTTGGTTTAATTCTCTCATCTTTCATCCTTACAGTTTCTGTCAATTCTTCTTAAAAACATCATATGCGGCACGCGGACGTTATACTGAATTTCGTCTCGTATTTCTGTAATAATAACCTTTTTAAATTTGTCCACCTTCATATTTCTTGAATCTCCTACTTTGCTAAAAATATCTGTAAACAGAAAAATCTAGAGGTCTTAGATCGAGCGAAGAAAGTGGCTATTCTTCAACACTTAACACAGTCATGTGAATTATTGCGCCACAACCCTTTCGCTATATGTGCGGATGCCGAGTCTTGTTGATTGAAAGATTTTTTTAATCATCAATTTATATCACAGTCTACATTGATTCTTACATGCTCCTCAATAAGTAGTAGAAAAAGTCTTCCTCTTCTGCAGACGACTTCCTACACCATCGCAGCTACAACGTTCTAAAATTTTTCAGTGGCAATTCTGGATGTAGTAACATCAGCTACTTCCTACGTAAAAGTGGTCATTTTGTGTATTGTACGGATGCTGTAATAACAAAAGCTTTTCACCTGGAACAGTTATCTCGCATCTGCATGCCGCTTAACTAAAATCTTTACTTTTCTAATCCCTCGTCTATTTATGATTGCACAATGCAAACGAATTTCGTCGTGTATTTACCAGGCAATGTTCGGTTCATTCACGTTGTGGCACCTCATTGAAAAGGAATAATCAAACAGTAATTATACGTATTTATACCGTACGAGTGCGACAGTTATTCTTTTACACCCTGTAATACAGAAAAGCAAAATGTCAAAGCAGCGCTTCTCAGTCTCGATCCGTAAAGAGATCGCGAATGTCTTTAAAAGGGATCGCTGGCGTCAAGTATCACATCGCCCTAGTATCGACTGCGCTAGTGTGATTCTAAATAACATCATCTGTCGTGAGCCATTATTTCGATTTATCCGTTCCATAAACAATTTGGATGCCCCTGTTTTTGTCCGATTCACAGAAAACTTGTATTCAATTCATAACTGAAAAGGAAGTTGTCACTAATTCCTTCAAAACCAGAAATCAACAATAACAAGTCAAAAATTAAATCAACCGAGTTCCGTTTTTCTTTGATTTAGGTTAGGATGTGAACAGCAAAGTCAAGTTGAATCACGTTTCAGAGTTGATGAAGACACTAATGGAGTCAAGTTCAGTCGAGTCCTTGCAAATTCAATAAATTTCTACCTTTTTTCTAACCATATACAAGCACAGAACTTTAGAATGATGCAAGATGTTAGTCTTCTCGTTTTGCACCCAACCAAAGAAAGTTGCGTCAGAAAACGCGAAAAGCTATAGATGGACTCAATAGATTTTTGTAAGTTTGATATGACTGCTCAATTTGTCTTGATTCTATTGGTCAGTAAGCGCACTTGGCAGTTTACCACAACACTTGACTCTTCAAATGACGCTTAAAGTAAAAGAACTTGACGCGACTTCCTCGCTCAAGACTCGTCACGTCTCAACGTGTGTTAGATTGGCTAGTGTGCACTTTCAATAGGCTGATCTATCAAAAACCAATTTATTGTACTTGGCGTTTGTTCATAGTCGTTTTTGAGTATTTACCTATTTTGAAAACACAATGCTATGGATTTTCAAAGTGAGAATAAGAACGAAATAGTTTTAACATTCTAAATCTAAATTTGCGGTTAATTGCCATCCTGCTCTCTACCTCGAGTGGTGGTTGCATCAGTTGCTTTGTCATTCAAAAATTTAATGTTTCCTTGAATTAGAAGAAAATTCCAAAGTTCATTTAACATATTGTTGTATGTTTGCAAATTGTTTAGGAAGACACCTGCTAAACTTGAAGACTTGAGGACAACTTTCTGAGTTCATTTTACTTTCTTATCCAGAGTTTTGTATATTTGCATTTAGCCTATACCACTACTTATGGTTGAATTTCTGGTTATATTCTGATAAAAAGTTTAGGGAATCCATGCAGTGATTTAGAGAACAGGTTAATGAATTGATCATAAGTCGAGAGTTACTTCAAATATTTTAGTGTTTTTTCATTGCTATTATAACTATAAGTATCTAAGCTTGAATCGGTTTTGGACATGTAGTTGTTCCCAAAAACAGCAGAAATGTAATGAACAATGGTGACTTTTGCTGTACATCAAACACTAATCCCTTTATGTAGCCCCACAACCAGAAATTCACAGGTTTAATGTTGAGTAACATTGCTGATCAATGGTTACCAAAATGTTTGCTTTAGAATACAATCAGAAAAGATTGCTAAAGTCAATCGACATGTGTTGTTGATGGAGCTCCATCCTGCACAAAAACATTTTCAATTTTTTGATGAGTTTGTAGACAAGGGTGGCAGTGTTTGTTATTAATCATTACTGTGCATCATATCCATGCTGGCAGTCATCAATTGTTTGAATGTAGAAATTCTGAAATTTAAGAAACACTGTATTAGAGTTCTATAACTTATACTGAGTGATATATAGTTTGCTAAAAGCCATCCCTGCTTAATATCTAGTAAACACATGCAGATATTGAAATAAGGTAAGAAACAGATCATCCTATTTACAGTTGTACTAATTAGTTCAATCACAGTTATCACTGTGTTTGCTTAAACACACCTAACCTTTAAATATTTAATAGCATTTTACAATATTCTTGTAAAAGAGTTAGGAGATACCTTTTGATAGAAAGAAAATAGCTTGACTCAAAGTTATAGCACAATACATGTTTTTTATTTAAATGTTTTTAAATGAAAAGTCAAAATAATGTAAAGTATAATAGTGACTGAATAAGCAATTTCTTGATAATAGTTAAATTCACATTATCTAGCAAAGAGAATGTTTTTTTCCACCTGTATCACATTTAAAACAAGCATTAAAGCAATCAAACACTTTCTCTTGCTGAGATATCATAATTCATATTTGTGTTACTTATAACTATGGATCAAGCTAACTATATTAAAATTAGGTGATGCAGAAATGTACAACCCCTGGGATAAGCAACAGCTTTATTGTTTACTGCATTAGAGTTTACGAACAGATGAAGTGATCACGTTAAAGCTACATGCTCAAGCCAGGTTCACACAGTAACAGTTTTGTTAAATTGCAAGTAAAAAATAAAAACTGATGAATATTAAACAGAATGAAACAATTTCTTACTGCAGCCAGCAGAATTGTATCTTTGAATGATCACACATTTTTATTACTCCGTCTCTTTGTGAATCCAAGTATAGGATTTATTACGACTTCTAACAATACAACTTCTCTTATTACTTATGCCCAGTATAGAATAAGATAAATTTACAAAAGAAAGAATTATTAAAGAAGTTCTTGTAATAACAACATTTGTTTTTTTTCAGATTATTGCATTTTCATGATATTGAAAGAATGGACGATACTGAAGCTGAAGAACCAATTCCAGTTCCAACAAGAGAAAGATTAGAAAGAGAACCAATTCGAAGAAAGAAAAAGATACAAAAGTCATCTAACAGCGGTGGTCCACCAGTTTTAGAACCTCAAGTTGATTTAGATAAAAATGATCAGTCTCGTGTGCCTTCAGACTCTAACTCCACAAGTAAATCGCGATCAGAATCTCCTTCAGATTACATGGTGGATTATCACACGTTAATTCCCAGTATAGCGATGGAATGTGGCAGTGATGCTGAAGCTCCCAAACGTGAGGTTCCAAAAACAGTTGTGCATCCGGTTAAGAAACATACTCTTAGACCTGAATCAATCATCAAAGAAGCAGTGGAAATATCAAAGACTATGAAAGTTAAAAACAATTGTGATAGTATCAGTAGAAATAGTGCAATTGCTGTGCAACGTCTTGGTTCAAATCCGTGCATATCAGTGCGACAATTGTTTCCTGGAGAAGAAGAATTGGGATTGCAAGGTAACATTGAGTTTGGTAATGTGAAAGAAAAAAACTCCTGAAGGTTGGGAGAAGTGTGTTGCTACAATTCAGTACGATGCTGAGACAAAACTGTTATGGCAGGAATTGCAAAAGCCTTATGGCAATCTAAGTAGTTTCTTAAGACATTTAACTCTTTTAGAAAAATATTTTCGTAGTGGTGATTTAGTTTTGTCACCAAATGCAAGTCATCATGCAGTAAATTACAGTGAATCTGTACAAAATCGTTTACACGCATATGATAACATACCAACGAATTATATTTCACAAGTTTCATGTAATAGTGTTAAAAAGAGTAGCAGTGGAATTATAACAACAAAAGATTCAGGACCCAGTTTATCAATAATAAATGCTGCTAATATTCCTAAAAACACGCCTATTACAATTTCACAAATTAGCAATTTAGCACCTACAGCTGTAAATAAAACAAGGAATCCTGGAGTACCTCCCGGATTAATATCATTACATCCTGGTACAACTCGTCCAACTGCACCCGCATTAATAAAAGTGTCCCAACCACAAAAAATTAAGATTCCATTAACTAAGAATTGGAGACCAAATTTAATTCCTATCGATCCAAACAAAAAATCAGATAAAAGACCTGGTTATGTTAAAGTTATTTCTGCGGGAAAGCCCTATCATATAACCGTTGATGATTATAATCGCATGTGTGCTATTAAAAAAAGTTATGATTTGAAACAGAAACGTTTAATGGAAGCCCAAGCATCGAATTCTACTTTGGCGTCATCATTGTCCACGAGCCACAGTAGCACTGTCTTAAAATCTATAATTCCTCGTAAAGGGTTAACTATTTCTAAAACTGCCACAATAACAAGTCCTAAAAGTGATCATTCATTATCAGACGGAATTGATACAGAAAGTAGTTTAGAAAAATTAGATCGAACAGTAGAAAATCTTGAATCTAAACTTGCAGAGACTACATCTATGATGAATTTACCCAAAATTCCAAAATCATTAACTGTTATACCGCAGACAGTTACACACAAACCATCACGACCATCTAGCCCTATGTTAATGATCACCCCTAAACCAAAGCCTTCGACGAGTAAATCATGATTATTTTTGACAATGCATTTAAGTGCCTCATTATTAAAATATTTGTACACACAAAAAAAAAGTATAAAATTATTAAATAGCATATTCTTGTTTTTTCATTAGAATTACAAAAAGTATTTTTTGAATAAACAAAAAGCTATTATCAAAAGATATGTATACCTACTGTTATTTAGACACTTAGGAAATAATATTTTTTTAATTGATAAGAACAAGGTTGTAAATATGTATTTATATATCAATATACTTTTAATGTTGTAACTACATACATTATTCACTGTAGACTTAATGTTTGTATATTGTAAATTGGCAACTTGTAGATTTTATGTACCGTTAAGATTCATTATTATCGATCATATGAAAAAAAAGGAGATATAATTATTTTTACATCAACTTGTTAAGAACTTATATCATTTAGCAATAATAAATTTAGGATTGCGGTTTTCTTCCTTCATGCAAAATTTTTCTAAGCTTTTCTTTATTTCTTATATTTTGTACTTACAGAAATAACGAAGATTCGCTGAATTTAGTTATATGCTTTTTTTTTGCATAACTTGCATTATTAAAACCGTTATATTGTACAGGATGTTCCTATGATAAAATCAAGAAAATCCCCCTTCTTTCTTGTTTCTCGTTATAGCATGAACCTGTACAAGTATAAGAAACTTAAATTTGTTGGATAGACCTTGAAACCAGATTGAGTAATAAAATGTGGTTGATTTAACTATTATTTGCGTATTACATTTCATGTGACTGATGATTTTGTGTTTGTTTTAAATGATTCCCGTGTAAATATAAATCAGAAGTTTATACCCAAGTATTTTTATAAAGAATTAAGAATATATGCCATGTTGGTATAACTTAAATAAGGCACTAAAAACATCCTGTACATTATATGAAAACACCCTAAATCTAAATCATGCTTGTCACTCAATATTCAAGTATCGAATGTAGATTTTTTTCAATTACTGGTGCTAAAATATTTGACAATTCCTAGACTACATAATTGTATAGAAAAGTTGAACTAAAAGATATTTTCGAATTCAAATTAGATTTTGACGTAAGATAGGCAAAATAAGAAAACTGAATAGAGAAGTTGCGCAAAAATTGAATAATTAAAAAGCTAGAAAAAAAATGGGTGCAAAAAGAAGTATATTAAGATGATGCAATAGTCACGTGATTGCAAAGTGATTCTGGTGGCTTACAAAATAAGTTTGATCACGTGACATGTATAGTGTAAATACACACATCTACAACCATGATCTTCAGTTAAGTTACAATTGTAAATCCTTAAACCACATATTACGATCAGCTAATGATTTTATTTATTATCAACATGGATTTCCATTAAGTAACATTGAAGAAAATAATGGTTTTTTTAAAAAATGTGCAACTTGTCTATTGATAATAATCAACAAAAACAATTTTGTTTGTTGAAAGTAAACTAGATATTTAAATCATCATCAGCCAGTTCAAGTGCATTTACAAATAGTTATTTTGTGAATTTAACACTTCAATATTCATAATTTTGCCTATCTATTTTCTGGCTTGACTTATTTACCTCTGATTTGTAAATTGTTTATTTGAATTGGGCGTTACTGTAGAATAATACCAAACATTCCGCAGGACAGTTAGTGCAAACAAAGTAAGAACAATCTGAACGAAATGTCACTATTTGACTTATGGTTTCTAGACTTTAGATGTGTGTAGTACGAATAAGAACAGTACAAGTTGGTTGGCTTTTCTAATTATTTACAGTATTAAATGTAAAAAAACTTATAATAATTATTGTTCTTACTTGTTTTCACAGTTATAAACACAATTGTTTTTCCTTTTTCTATTGTGTCTGTTTTTGCAAACGTAAATAAGTTTCTAAAGGGACTTACAAATTGTATACTGATTAAGTACGAATACTTCACCATTTGTTAGGTTAGAAAAGAAATGTTATACTTTAAGCAGTTTTCTTCTGAAATCATTTTATTATTACTCTTATTATTAGTTGTTACAATTTGACACTTGTTTATAGTTCTACAGTGCAACTATGGTGCATTAACATAAAAGTCTTATTACGTAGTTGGAGAGTGCAAATAACAAAAAAATGTGCCATTGTTCCAATGAAGAACAGACTTAACACTACTGTTCTGTTACTCCATTTCAAACTTTAATTGTTTATCTACTTCAATACTGACATCACTGGGATGGTTTTGCAGGCTTACCATTTCTCTCATTTTGTCATCATTTATTTATTTTATAAACTAGAATTAATGTTACGTTTTGTATTAATTTGTAGATGTACTTTTGGTCAAGATGGTTTTCGTTTTCTTTTTGGTATATTGTGTTGGCTAAAGAAGTTGATAACTTATAAAAAGGCTGAAATCTATTTTTTGCAAAAATTGAACGATTTAAGCTAAGGCAGGTTTTTACAAGTTGATTTTTGTTAAGTGCAATTTCTTGTTAAATCAATTAAAATCAAATATAACAAATTTAAATGTAGGAACATCTCATCAATTTAGTTTTATTTAATTCATTTAGGGTACATACAGCATTCAAACAATGACAAGAAACATAAAACACAAATGATATACTTAACAAATATAACCAAGAATCTGTCAGGATATCTGCATACCAAAGGGTAAACATACTTAATACAGGATGTTGAAAAAGTGTTGTCTAATATTATTAATTAATATTATATTACACTTGCGACATAGTCATTTTTGTTAAAAATAAATTCAGTAACTCTGAACATGGTCTTTTAAAACAATGCTTTTGTCCAGGAGTTGTGATTACATTGACAATTTGAAAAGTACTGTCTTTGCATTTACAGGAATTGATATTTGCTGTAAATCATCCAGAAGCCTTTCACTGACAGTGCTGCTAATCACTGCTTGCTCCTGGACATACCATTCTTTTCTATTTTTCAAATTTTTGTAAGATTGTTATACTACTGTTTTAGTGAACTTTTATTATACAGAACATCATAATAATCCATTTCTTTGTGTTTTATCTTGAAAACTCCATTACCTTTTCTTGAAATAAAATTTTGAAATCAACTTGGCAAGTTTTATTTTCATTGAACAAGTGTGGTAAGAAAAAAACTAAACTCTGATGTTAAAATAGCAGTAAATTTATTAGACGACACTTTTCAACACCCTGTATAAAGAGGAAATCTGTGAATAACTTACAACTAGAGGAAGTTTATGAACACACTTTTTATGTTCAATATTATTGATTTGTTGTTTGTTGATTGACAAGACATTGATTAATAAAATTTGCCTTGTGTAAATGTGCCTTGAAAAATTTTTAAAAATTGAACAATTTTTGTATTGTTGTTAGGAATTAGAAGAATTGTTTCAATCATTAATGGTGTGTTAAAACACTTAAGTTTATTATGTAACTGTATATAATCGGGCGTATTATTATTATCAATAAATAATTTGCATTAGCAAGTATTTTATCATTTTTTTATTTGTACAATCCAAATGATAACCCTTTTTAATCAGATCCATTTACAGTGAATAATAAAGCAAAAAGGTGCAGGAGACTCATGTACAGGTGAGAAAAACATTTTTCAAAATTAGTTTACAGTTAAACATCATTTCTTCTATTTTATAATTTTTTATCTTTGCAGTTGAACATGTATTATCTTTATTTCATGCAGTTTAAAACTGCACCTCTGATAAAACACTAATATAAAATTTATTTAAAAAAATTACTTTCAAGAACAAAAAGTTTATTTCAATGTATAATTCTTTCCTCTCTAATGATGTTTAGTTAGGAATAAAAAAGTAGAAATGGTAAGTAGGTGCTTTTTGTTTTCATTGAAAACTTTCTTTTTTTTAAATTAATTGTATCTAATGATTTGGTATTGTATCAACATGCTTTATTTGGCTTTAAATCTAATTCCCAGTATTTTCAAGGCTGTGTTAATATATTTATGTTAATGTCAAAGCCTTGGAGATGCTAAAGAAAGTTTAGCAAAATATTGACAATTTAAATCAAAGTAGAATTATGCTTGTTAATCTATACCCTCTTAAATTAAATACTAATTATACCCACTCTACTGGTCTTGTATACAGGGTGTTAGCAAACTACTGGCATTCATTTAAATGGTAGGTAGAACATAAAAAAAGAAACAGAATTGCTTAGACAATGATGGGTCCAAAATGCATAATAAACTCACAAAGACATGTCAAAGTTGTAAAGAGAAAATGGTTTGGGGTCACTTGTATACATGAGCAGGTCAGTTATCATCATTAAAACAAATTTTGCTGATGCTAGAACAAACAATTCTAATGAAGGGCATGGTGCAGCAATAAACAACTAAAATAATAATAAGGTCACAGATGACAAGTTTTTCAGATAAAATAACAGTACATTATAAGTGAAAATGAGTCAAAGTTGATTATACTGTCATATTGGAAGACTAGAATTACATTTTTAGTTTTTGTGTTAAAATGAATATTATATTTCTAAGAGTATAGTATATTATTTATGGTATTTGGATTTAGTTTGCATTGATTATTATTATTATCATTATTTTTGGTTTGTGTATTTATTGTTGTGAAATTATTAATTTTAATTTTTTGTGTGACTATTGTTGGTGTGTAATTGAAAAGTGCGGTTCTTTACATGTAATTAATACGTTGCATTGTGCTGACTTATGTTCAAGTATAAGGTGGTTATCTCTATTTTTATTTGTGTTCAATTGGGTGACATCAATGCAAATGTAATCTGAAATTCTTGTCATTTTCTTTTTAGCAAAACTAAATAACAAAGCTGAACTTAACCACAGGTGCCGAAAGGTGGTGTTTTGTCTTATCTCTCGTTTTTGCTATTTGCAGAACTATGAAGTTTGTTTACACATCACCACAGTCAACCAACAGTACTTAAACAAATGCTCTCCTTAATGTTGTGGTAAGTCAGATTTTAGTTTTCATTGTAGAAAGTTAACATAAATCACAATCGACACTATTAGTGTGTAGAATCCATTAAATTTAATGCTAGTAGTTTAGTAACACCCTGTATAATAGAGGAATTTTGATAAGGAAATAGTTTAAAGTTCAAGAAATTTGGTTGATTGTAGCCATTACTAGCTGCATATGCATTAGTAGATAGTATAATATATTGCATATTGGTGTTTGGTATTATGATAATTATTTTGTTTTTGCGGAGGAGCATTATTTAGTAATAATAACAAGCATTAATAATATAACAGAAAAGAAGTTTATTATCACTCGACATATTATATTATGTATCTACCTATTGCATTCTGTATCTGCCTATTGCTATCTGTTAAGCGTCCGCCCCCAGCGACCCACTGACAGAAAATATAGATGACGTGCAAGTACATTACAATTTCCCACACTAATAAAAAAATATAAAAATAAGCATACAATGATACATGATATTACATAATCATATATAAAAATAAGGCAAAACATATAAGATATGTCAGTTTGTTAATTCTGAACATAGTCTAAAAGATGTCTTGGTAACTGCCGTGGTCTTTGTGACCTTTGAACTTGCAGTGTCGGTGGAACTGCTTGAGGGGCAACTTCAGCTGGCGGTACCATTACAGCTGCATGATTTTCATGTCAGATAAGAATCTCTTCTAATTCCATTGGCTTAGATTCATTTCCAGCGTTGTAAATAAATTTTTGACTGATTCCGCTCTCTGCAAAATGTTTGAAATGTGCCACCCTGGAAAATTGTAGCATCATCTGATACCAAGATACTTGACAATCCAAGAACATTAAAAATGTCTTGTAAAATATGTATTGTAGATTCGGAAGTTGGTGCGTCTTTTAGTATTTTTACTTCGGCCCATTTAGATTTTGAATCAATTAGTACCAAGAAATGATGTTCCTGGAAGGGACCTGCATAGTCAATGTGAACTCTGTCGAAATTTTCCTGTGGCTCATTCCAATGATGTAACGAAGCTTTTGCCGGATCTTTTTTGATAAAGGAGCAGTTTTTACATGCACGAACAAGATATCTGATGTCTTTGTCGATATGACACCAACAGCAGTATTTTCGAGCCAATTATTTCATTTTGACAATACCAACATGTGTATAGAGCAGTTTTTTTAGAACTTCTGAACGAAGAGTCGTTGGTATCACTACACGCTGGCCTTGGAGACTATAGCCCGAATTATCAAGACTTCCTTGGGTGAAGTCTTCTTTTATTTTTGACAATTCTGGATTTTGCTGTCTCTATCTGTTAAGAGTCCGCCCCCAGCGACCCACTGACATAGAAAATATAGATGGCGTGCAAATATATTACAATAATTGTCACAATAAACCTTGTGGCATAAGCACATGTAATTTTGCCGCATTTATATCGTTGAAACAATGCACCGTGAGCCACAATTCGCTACCGTTCTGTTACCGGATGCAGTTCGTATGAATTTGCAGTCCTATTCAAGCACATTTTTTATTGTGAAATCATAAATCTCTTCTCTGTTTGAACTGGAAGATGCATAACGTAAATATATGCTTCTCCCAGTTAGGGGCATCGTCATAGGTGTGCTAGATTTCGTTCAGAAATAAAAAACAGTAGGAGCGTTTATCCACGAAGATTAATCTGAGTAGAGCAATCGCAAGGCGCTCCAATTGTACAATTTTCTGAACGCTTTGGAGCAGAGCTGTAAACACAGAAATTGTATCGGGACATCGAATATCTTCAGAAGCCACGTGGCTACTAATTTAACAGTGCCGCGAAATTTTATTTTTCAACGTTGGCTATACTACGGAGTACGCCCTCACGAGTACATTTCTAACCTAGAATTACATCGGCGTGCGTACGTTTTTTGATTTCTTCTTGTCTCTTTGTTTTGCGTTTTTTACAGTTTATTTTGTTCTATTTAAAGATCAGTCTTTTACAAGACTAAATCTGCTTTTTGTGAGTTAATCGAGGCAAGTTTGATTTAACACATTCGATAATAAATTTGAAATATTTTAAGTTTTTAAGTAGTTTCACCATATATCCAATACTACGCCACTGGAAAACTACATTATGTTTATTACAACAGAGCTACCAATAGTGAAAGATGTGTTGCCTAACCAATAGTAAATTTCATGGTCACGTGGCTTCCGGAAATATTCGATGTCTCTGTATACAAATATATCATAACCTATATTTACTTTAAAAGTAAACGATGAACAATAGGAATATCGTGAGTGTTGGTTATAACTGATATTAATAACATATGAATTGGTTAAACACGAACATATAACCTCATAAACATTGTAATTTTTACGAATTTTTACTGTTTTTACTCTTTTGTACACAGTCTAAAGTGAGTATAAAAGATCACGCTCCGGACGTTTGTGCTTTCAAAATCTGAATGCCCAAGAGTAAAGGCCCATTTATAACCAATTCACTAACGGCACAATTTAAAACTTTTATAGATAGAAAAGTCGCAAAATTGGCTTTTATTACTTTTTTATTTGTAAAAAACTGCGAACCTGAAAATCAATTTTGGAATTCAAATAAAAACAAAATATTTAGTTATTATAACTCCAGATAAATGTGAAATTGAAATTTTTCTGAAGTGTTGGTTTTAAATGCCTTTTGTAGGTTATATAATTATGGATGTTAGTTGCCTTATTAGGTAATTTAGCTTATGTGTTGGTATTAAAGAGGCAATACCACATTGGTAATATAAAACGCAACCAATGCACAACAAGAAGATACTGGTCACACCCAATTCTACATAAACATAACTTAATTAAATAACATCAAAACAAAGATCATCAAAACGTTATGTCAATAGAATAACGAAAGCTAGCGAATTAAAACTCTATTTGTAATAATATTCTAAGAGATGGCATTGCACAGAAATTCATTCTCGAAGTTGTAGTTGTAAATAACGAAAATTGATGCGTTGGCACAATTCAGAATTGGACTCTAAATTACGCTGCTTTCGAAGTGGTTGTAAATGGGCCTTAATGTAGTAAGATGCACTCTTGTTATTTTCTGAACAGTACTGCGAATACGATTTATTTAGTCCGAGCGTAATTTCTGAAAGGAACCGTATGGTGCGTGATGCACATGGGCTGTCAAATTTTGGAGTTTTATATACTTTTGGGCTTTTCTCATCAAATTAAAATTGTAATATATTGATTTTTTTGTAACCGGGGCGCACTTAAAAGTTTCGCACACGGTCGTTAAGCTCTTATTGACACCTGTGGTTACTCCCATAAATGTTTTCTTTTTATATCTGTTGATTAATTTGTAGTTTGTTGTTGTTTTCTGACTAAAGCTTCACGTCGTGGTTCCCTTGGACCTCGTGGTTTCAACTACTATGGTCATTTCGCCGCCAACTAGAACTTAGTGGAATCTGAAGTTTTCCAAACCCGGTAGCATCTTAGTTCGTAGGATGGCACCGTTTTTCAGATTTTCCCGCGTGAAAAATCTCAGTATACCTTGGCCGGGAATCGAACCCGCAACCATTACTTGTATTTATTTATTTACTAAATCTAGATACGGTGCAAGCACCAACATAATTGTAGATGCCAAAGTACCTGCCGGTGTGAAACTAAATTTGCAAATTAAAACATTTATACAAATTTACTGAAATGTATTATTAATATAAAAAACGTTGCCAGTGCTTTTACTTACGGGCGTTTTAAATTTATTAAAATACTCGCAAAGAAATGCGACACCAATCCATAATGTATCTACATTCCAGATTAGGTAATTAAGCATTTTCAAATTAAATTTGCCGTCCTAAGTACACTGGTATTTCTTTTGTACGTTACAGAAAGAAAATTTAAAGGTGCAAGGGCTATAGTAGTAAAATTGAAAATGTACTCCATTTCCGTGTACAGCGCCCGAATTGTATTTTGCATGTTGTATATGCAAATTGCGGTTTAAGCATAACCACAGTTGTTTTAAGTTTTAACAAATGCTTTTGTCGTTACTATCGCTCACTGTATTACGCGTTGCGTAAGTAGTTTAGAAAATATTCCATGAAAATAAACAGAAGATCGGCATTCCTGAGTGTAATTAAAAATCTAAAAAGAGGAATACTGAAAAATAAAATGTTTTTATTCAGAAAAAGTCATATAGTGCCTTCTCCATAACACGACTCCAGAAATCGAAAAAAGCCGCAAACCTTCAGCTTTTCTTGCAACAAAAGGCTGATAAACGTTTTCTTTGATATCATCCACCGTTTCCTGCTTGAAGAAAATGGCGACATTCGTTTTCAGGCTTACGAGTTTCTGGAACTGCAATGAAACAAAAAAATTTCTCGAACGAAAAATCAAGAACCGACTTATCTCAGTATGTGCAAGAACAGCTGCAAAGTTTACCGCATTTGAAGATGTTCACACTTTAATAGTCAATAATGCAATCAAGATTGCTAACAATATTTGTGGTGATAGTCGGCGAAGATGTGGATCTTTTGATAATGTTAACTGACCTACCTTCAACTGGAAGTATCATCTTATTTTCTGAAATCAAGCAAAACAGAAACCGAACAGAGATAGTAGTAATTCATTCTTTCAGCTTATTGAAGTAGCAAAACAAATTAATACTTACTTCTTTGCACGCTTTTGACGAATACGGCATGACATCAACGCTTTGCAAGCCGGATATAAGCAAAACTCGTTAAGTTGCTACAAAGACACACAACCAAAGATTCTAATGCTCAATCAGAAGTCGTACACATTGTAGGAAAGAAGTGTACTTATTAAGTATTATTATTAGTACAGTAGGCAATGAATGGTGAAGAACATAACCTTCAAACTTAAAAAAGTACATCAAAGTCATTTCACCATAAGAAGCTTCATTTACACACCCTGCGTTCGCTAAGGTACATCTGACAGCTGTTTTTACTCGAGATCGTCTCTTGTTCTTGTTATTCAAATAAAAATTGCAACGGTTTCCCGCCATAATTTTTCGTCTAACCGGTAATAAAGCCTCGAAATACGTTCCAAGCTATAGCACTTTTATTTATGGAAGTACACCTATCAAACTGTGTGGTATAAATATAATATATTCTTAAATGGAACAATAAGCTCTACCATATACCATAAAAAAGTAATCTTTGTCTTTTATACGGTAAAAGTGATTATTTTTTTAAATTACAACTCCAGTATTTTCTCCTATACTATCTGATAGAAATTCTATTTCTCTTTCTAACGGTACTAAACTGCCATACCCTTACATAAGGAAATTTCGAAGTAAAATGTAGAAATTCTTTAAGATTAAGTAGGCACTGCTTAGACAAGGAAAGCAGTAAGTTGTAAATTGGATAGGTACATACGAATATTATAAGTAGATAGAGCAAACAAAACAAATGAAAAAATTAATAAGGGAAACAAAAAGTATCATAAAAATAACATAATAAATGCATAAGATTTTAATCCAACAGTGAACAGTAGCAGATTAAACGAGGGAGCATCAGAGTTCTTAGGCGTTTTAAATTTGAAAGGGAAAATTACATGTGCGATGTTTAATTAACTTAGATACCTGCATCCATTTGTTTCTGCTACTTTGTTGATTCACAGCTGTCAAAAGCGCAAAATGTTAATTGCAATAATTTCTTAAAATGCAGTACATTGAATATCGTACGGTCGTAAGATTCCTTACAAAAGAAGAAAAGAGGTGATGTATTTAACTTTTTAATAAGCATTAGAGATCGAAGTTTATGATTGCAAGGTTTTTAAAAGAACAAAGTGGCTCGTTATACAGGGTTATTCACATATGATGATGAGCCTGGGGAATTTTTATGTATGCAACCCATTCGACATTTCATGACCATTAGGACAAAATTCTAAATAAAATAAAAATATTAATCAATTTAGCCTTTTCTAAATTAAGGATGTTTTGTAGGTATATTAAAAATGATGAGAATACGTTGAAAAAATTATAGATTATTCTGACAAGTTTCCTGAAGCTCCTAGAATAATTGGGGATTTTTTTACAAGACCGTTCAAAAGTTATAACATTTTTTAGTTATAACAAATTTACACGTGCTTAAATGGAAAACGTGCTATCGGACCAATTCAAATTAAAAAATAGTATTGAAAATATGATTCGAAAAATTCGTTAAATTGTAAACTAGTAGATTGAATATCTAAAAATCATAAAAGCAATTAACATTTAGTGCTTTCAATATTACTTATAGAGAAAAATAATAAAAATGAGCGATATTTACGGTATTATTGAATGCAGAGTGTGATTCACAGTGAAAACGTGGCAATTTCGCAAACAAAATGTTACCGCGAAAATTTAAATCTCAATAAAATGCATTTAAATGTAAGAACAGTCAAAATTTAACAGTGACATCGAATCAATGAATAACAATATTTAATTGTTACATAAAATTTATTAATTAAAATATTATAAGTTATTGATATATAGGTATTAAATTCTTTTAATACTAATCAACAATTACCAAAATATAATCTGAAAAATGCACATAACGGTAATAATAAACTATAATTAAATTCCCATCTTCTAAATTAATAATATATTTTAAATAAACTTCAAATATGCTGTTTTATAATTAAATTTATTTAAATGAGTTCACAATTTTTTTAGTAGTTGCTTTTTGCAATGATTGTAACTCTTTGGCTTCAATTTTTTCGACAAGGAACATTTCAAGGCTTTTATTATTTGAAGGGTCGTACTTGCTCTTTAAAATATTCATTGTGATGCCAGCTCTTGCCAATTCTTGCCGGATTGACAAACTCACAACACTTTTCAAGGGTAACAAGCTATCAATATTTTTTTTAGTCGTTACAGCTAACTCCCAAGATTTTGTTTGTTCCAAAAATGGAGTTACTGAATTTAATAAAGCCAAGCTACTTATTTTCAATTTTTGTAGAATTTTATGAAGGATTGCACAATCATTAATTGCATTATGTGCCCCAGCTTTTGCAATATCTAATGAGTCACGAACGGCTAATTACAGCAGGGGCACTTTTTAACCCCCTTGAGTATATGCAACTGTAAGTACACTTCAGCTTTCTGTGAAGTAAACCTACCATCCCTACTACTAACATTATAGGTATAATCCGTTGTGTAATACTATAATGTAGTAAGTACATCATGCTATTATTACACGTGATCGTGGGTTTTTTCCCCCGATTTTACGTTTGACTTTGATCATATATATTATTTATAGTTTATTTTGTGGAAATAAAGATGTGTGTAAACTGTCTTCTATTATTTTTTTTTTATTATCACTAATACGATTACATGTGCTATAAAACTGCACGTCCTCTTGGTAAAATCTAGTCAAATGTAATTATATTTAATCAAGAGAACATGTAAAGTATAGAACAATAAATCGATTTAATTTGATTAATGAAAGATAAAACTGTAGATTATTAGGGAGGTATGTTATGAAGTTAAAGAATGATTTTTATTGATTTTATAATAATGAATGGTTTAACTATTATTGCTTAAAAGAATCTAAATTTAGTTTTTTATTCAGACAAATGGAATTGTAAAACTTGACTGCATTATATCTAAAACTTCTTTGAAATAAGGTAGTTAAATGATAGGAAATTGTAAGGATGCGCCTATATCTGGTATTCAACGAATGAACTTGTGCACTAGGCATTAATTCAGAATTAAGAGATGTAGAAAAAGATTTAAATGTACTATTAAGAGATTATATGAATTATCCTAACTGATAGTTCCAACGATTTTCCATGTTTAGCCAAACAAGTTCATTAATTTTTTGTGAAAGTATGGTCCTAACAATTTAAATTGCATATAAACCAACAGCACCAATTTTGTACGTTTTGAATACAATTCTTGTCACTAGCATCAAGACGTAATAAACAATTTTTTTAATTTTTTATTTAATGTAAAAAAACTAATTTAAGAATGGTTTTAATACGAGTAAATTACATGGACATTGCATTTTTAGAATTTAAAATATTTATAAGTAGGTAAATATCGCAGATATTGTAGTTCGGTCAGTTCGGTATATAAAGGAACGCGATGCATTCTGCAACTACTGCATGCTGGGTTGCATATATATATATATATATATGCAACCCATATATATATATGGGGGTTAAAAAGTGCCCCTGCTGTAAATAGCCGTTCGTAATGAGTCAGCTAATCCGCTAATGTTGTACATAGGTGGTGCATTGTCATCAAGAAAAATTACTTTGTGACGCCGATCGTCATATTCTGGGCGTTTTCGGTGTATAGCGCTGTTCAAATCGGCCAATTGTCGTTGGTAGCGTGCACCGTCAACTGTTTCACCTGGTTTTAATAGCTCGTACCAAATCATACCATGCTGATCCCAGAAAACACACAGCATTGCCTTGCGGCCGAAGCGATTTGGTTTGGCCGTTGATTTTGGCTTGTGGCCGGGCGGACCATACGATCGTTTACGCTTGGGATTGGAGAAATACACCCATTTTTCATCACCCGTAACGATTCGATGCAAGAAAGACTTCCTTTTGAACCGGGAGAGCAGCATTTCACAAGTGGTTTTTCGGTTCTCTTGCTGCCTTTCAGTCAGTTCATGCGGCACCCATCTTCCGACCTTTAAAATCATGCCCATGTCTTTCAAACGTTTGCAAATGGTTTTTTGGGTCACTCCCAACTGCTCTGCCATCATTTCTTGCGTTTGACCATCATCTTCATTCAACAATGCTTGCAATTCGGTGTCCTCAAACTTTTTCGGTGGCCGGCCACGTTCCTCGTTCTCCACGCTAAAATCACCACTTCGGAATTTTTCAAACCACCTGAAGCACTGTGCTCTGCTTAGAGCATGTCCACCGTAAGTTTCTATAAGAATTTGATGAGCTTGAGAAGCGTTTTTCTTCAATTGATAACAGAAAATCAACGATGTCCGCAAATCGTAGTTTGAAGGCACGAAATTCGACATTTTTAAGAGCGAAAAAAATGCGTTGTTGTATGAAACATCACAAACAATGAATTGAATATTGTTGACAGATGACAGACGAAAAAAATAAGACATTTGGGACAGTTTAAAAATACTCCTAGCGACATCTGTGGTCTAATAGCTGAAAGTCTCATTTCATAGGTATACACCTGGTAAATGTAAACAGTCACGTTACTGCGCAATGCGCATACGCATGCATTAGTTTTGAAATGGAGAAAATTAACACTACCAACTACTAAAATATCGCGGTGTTGTCACGTTTCACTGGATAATAATTAGACTTACTTTATTTAATTAATATTATTAAAATCAAATTTATCATTTCTTAGGATATATATCTCTCTTCTAATTTTTTTTAACGTATATTGAAATAATTTTTATCAGTGATTTCTGATATAAAAAATTTATACTTTTGTTTCCGATTGTACCTACAATTCATCCTTAACAGTCGTGTTATTCATAAATGTCATTATCATTACATTTATTTACATACGATACACTTAAATATGTTTTTCTAAGATGGTTAAAAAAAGTAATTTAATTTTATTTTATGGGAAATGTTACAAAATGCGTTGGTACATTAACAAAGCGGTATCTCTACTGAAAGCATTTTACCTACACAATTTCTAAAATACAGGAAGACTTAATAGAGAATTGCCCATGTCTAAAAAAACCCAGGCAAAGAATAACAACAAATGAAGAAAATGAAGTTTCTGTTCTTTAGAACAAGCCAAATTAAATTGCAAGATTAGTTAACATCACTGTCCAGAAATGTTTAAAGAAAATAAATCTCAAAAATGGAATTAAAGAAGTATGCAGAAGGATCAAATCAGTAATGTTAAGTAAAGTAATAAGGTCGTTCTGTAAAAGAATTGAATCTTGTGAAAGAAACGGTAGTCAAGCCAGTTCAACATTTTCAGCAGTTACCTACTCAATCTCATTCTTGTTTTGTATTTTGTACCAGCTTGTGACAGCTTTTTGTTCTGCTAGATGTTTTTGACTTCACAATTATTACTTTATTGAATATTAAAAGTCACCATCATCACCTTTAATGTTTTCTTCAATACCCTAAATTCAGTATTGTACTCTAGTCCAGGGAATAGAGGTTGGAAAAGGGGGCTTTGCTTGCAAAAAAATGTAGTTCTAATTTTTGGATATGTTCGCATGTATGATAAGGTTCCAGAATAGATTCAAAATCAGAATAAATTACATACGGATGTCTTAACGTTCTTTGGATATTTTTAAATTTTAATACATTATCTCTGGGCATTATCGGAACACATGGTTCGTTATTAAATATAACAATTATAATATAATAATTAATATAACATTTTAGTGTTTCTTTAAAGCACCTTTAGTTCTTGCGGAGTAATTCAAACATCTTCTACAGAAATATTTTGTGTTTCTATTTACTTCCAACCACTGGTGCTTCCAACTGATCATTTAATAATCGACTCAAGTTCTTGATCCAACAATAATGACTTTGTCTATATTTCCAAAGTAAATAAGTCGATATTCATTTCATAAAAATGCTTGTTATTATGATATAAAGGATAGTTTTTTTTTCATAACTAAACACGGTTATATTAATTTTATTATGGGATTCAAATTTAGGTATATCTTGGATTTTGACAGGAAAATTTGTTCCTTCAAAATTTAATTCATTTATATATTTCGGCTTATTATGATTCAGTCTATCTACATGTTTTTTGCTTGATGTAAATAGGATATTACAAGCATTTATTATCGTTGTTTTTAACATTAACGCAAGCTTTTTTATCTGTAGTCCACTTAGGTAATTCTACATATGTATTTGTTTACATTAATTCTCGAATAATTTATATTTTTTAGAGACCATCCAGATCCTTTTTCTTGTAGTTCATCACATCTTGATATAAATAAATTCCTTTGTTCATCCCAGTATTTCCCCAGACCGTTCTTTTCTCTTAATATAACATTTGATAATTGAAATTTATGTATCATTGTGAAGTCTTCATTTTCCAGCTTCATAAACTCACATTTCATCTCTAAATTGATTTTAATATTTTTATGAAGATTTAAAGTATTTGTAACTATTTTAATAGGCCTTTCTTTTATCATATCCATGTATGTTTCTATATCTATACCTTCTTCTAGATTATTATGCTGATAGGTTAATAACCTTCCCTTAACTAAAATAAAATCTAGCTCTGGATTATCCCTTGCTTTATGTAACTGCATCACACTTGATCTTTTTTACTCATTCTTTTTTCGGTTTAGCAAATATGTCTTCATTAAATGGAAATATTTCCAAGTTCTTCATGTTTTCTCTCTATATTTTTAATTGCTCTTCAGCATTAATAATCTCGTTTATCAATTCTGCCTTATTGTATCTTCTAATGTATAGTATGCTTAAATATTTTGCCATATTACGTAATTTGGCCAGGCGACGCCTGTTCAAATCATGTTTTACTTTATACAAATGTATTCGAGTTTCCTCAATATATTTCCCACACGTATTACATTTGATCTTTTTTACTCTATTCTTCTTCATCAAACGCAAATATTTTTAGGGTCTCTTTGTTTTCTTTCTCTTTATGTAATTGCATTCGGGTGTTTTTGATATATTTTCCACATAGGTCATACTTGATTTTTTTAACTTTTTTTCTTTTGCTTAGCAAATAAATCATCATCAAATGAAAATATTTCTAAATTCCGCAAAGCGTCTCGAGGCGTAACCGATTTTTTCTGTTTTCTCTATCCTTATGTAATTGCTCTTTAGCTTTGATAATATCTTTTATTAATTCTGCTTTACTATATTTTCTAATATACAGAGTGTCTACTTAAGTTGACGGCCTAACGGTCTCGGCAAAAAATGCCATTCTCATGCGCTACAAAAAAACACTGATTTCCCGCACTTAATACAAAAATAACTAATTTTGTAATCGTTTTGTGAGATACATAAACAGAAAGTGGTATATAACTAAATATATATAAACTTTTTTGTTTATGTATCTAATTTGACATCTGTCAAAGTTAACCTCAAAATTTATTGTAAATTAATGTTTTTTCTCATTTTGGGTAAACGAATACAAAGAATTTTGTTCTATACTCGTGCGCTGTCACTTTTCAGGCACTCGACGTACGCCTCGTGCTTCAAATTTCGGCCTTGCACCTGAAAAGTAGTGTGACAGCGCACTTTATATCGAAAATAACTAGTTTATGTTTTTTATTGTCGGAATAAAGTTGTATTTGTTATTTCTTACAATGTTTAAACTATCTTACGTTAGTACAACAAGTTAGAAAATCTTCACGTGATCTTCTATATTCTCCTATATTTTCTCATCTTATCTTCTATTATTTGCTTTTTATAATCTGGCAACCCTAGTTCTGGTATTTTCACCAAAGTTAGAATTCGTGGAAAAACTAGACTTTTTCATAATTACCACTACAAGCGCATGCCCACACCTAGCTCGTTGAAATTTTCACCAGATTACCTAGATACCTTTCTGCGTCGATGTGTACAACACCAGAAAGTTAGGATTCAGGTTTTCTTTTTCTGTCAGTAGCTCTTATAGTATAATATTTCCTCTGTCCGAAAATAGTTGCTACATTTCAATTTAATGTTAAAATTACTGCAGGTATGTGAGGTAAATTACTTGTTTATGTTTATATTTATTAAATTCCAATTTAAAAAGAATGTTACCTATCCTTGGCAAATTCCAGTTTCTTAATACATAAATAACAATAATAACGAAAGTATAGTTTTCTTGAGAAATCACGAAATTTATCCGAAAACTTTAAATTGCTGTAACTTCTGACCTGTCGAAGATAAATTACATATTTCTAAAGGAAGTGTAATGCTCTACAACTTCCTGTCTGACGACTTTTCCGAAAACATAAGGCTGAGGAGTTAGAAGGACAACTTCGACGAAAAATATGAGGCAAAAAGTTTTTCAGAAATTATCGATTTAGCTGGCGAATATCTCAGAAACTATAACACATAGGAAGAAAATTAATATAAACTTTCTTGTAGGAAATTTAATTATCTTTCATTTTGCAAGGAATACTTTTCACCGTACGACGCACCATTTCCGAGTTATAAGCGAAAAACCCACAAAAGGGACCTTTCCACTCCCCCACCCCCCTGAAGCAGCAGGGTTAGGGGTGGGGACTTTTAGTATCTTTACCTCCTTACTACCCGCGACATATTTCTCAAGAGAAGAATTCCTCTACAACCCCCTTTTGGACAGTTATCGACTTTTCTTGAGAAATCACCAAATGTATCCGGAAACTTCAAATTGCTCTAACTTCTGACGTGTAGAAAATAAATTAGTAACTATTACATATTTCTAAAGGAGACTGAATGCTTTACAACTTCCTGTCTGACGACTTTTCTGTAAAACATAAGGCTGAGGAGTTAGAAGGACAAGTTTGACGAAAAATGTGAGGCAAAAGAGAGTTTTTCGAAAATTATCGATTTTCGCTGGCGAATATCTCGGAAACCATAACACATAGAAAGAAAATGAATAGAGACAGTCTTGTAGGAAATTTAATTGTCTTTTATTTTATATGTCCTCTAATCTGCTTTTGGGCATTGATTGACTGGACTATTAAGTCATAAACGCACTATATCTTTTGGAATACTATTTTAGTAATATACACATGTAATAATTAATAAAATACACGCGATGTTTACGAGTAACGAGCCCATGCCCATCATAATAAGTGTGTTTATAAACAAGCGCTAAAGTAATAAACTAATATTTATAGTCATGTTTCCAGAATATTCCTCAATTGTTTTTAATCGACTTCATTGTTTTAACTTTCCACGGCTTGCTTTGCATTTTAATACATCAGGAAAGTTTATATAGATAAATCAAAATTTCTGCATTATTCTGAAATGAAATCTAATAAAACCTAAGCTGCAAAAAATCTTAAAAAAAAAGTAGGTTCAGATAACATATTCAGTATATTTCGTAAGGAAACTACCTACATATAAATTATAATACTGGTAAACAATATAACATGTAACAACGAAGATTATAGGAAATTTCCTGTTGTTTTAGGGTTTGGACAATTACCTATCCCGGTTGTTTTTATAAATAAGTCTATTTTTGAAGATTCAAAATTATCGCTTTTATTAAAATGTGTTTGTTAACCTTGAACGCGCACAGTGATTATTGTGAACCGTCCGCGGATGTATTCCTTTGATTTTGGTTTCCAAACGTCAAATTCGAAGTGTCATGTGTAAGTACGACAAAAAGATAAAGAAGTGCTTGTAAATTACTAACATTTGTGTGCAAAACCACAAAGTATTAGTAGGAAAGTACTAATAAGTGCATACGGGTTGATTTTCCATACCAGCTGTCATTAAATATCAAGGGCGCTACCGAAAAAATGCGTTGTAATTTCTGTTTGCACGTCAACATTGTGTTTGCTTACGTTCCTGCATTTGAAACATAAAAGTTTATTGACAGCGTTTACGTGTATTTTATTTTTAAACCTTTGTATCTTGCTACAAGAAAGTTCCCATAATAATCACTTCTGCTTCTGTGTTTTAAAAGCTATCATAACCTATAAGATCAATGTATTAAGGTAATAAATACAAAGACCATTGTACTCAAGCCATATTGCATCATATTTTCTTTTATTTACAGTGACACACTTCAATAGTGCATTAACTGGAGCACGCAGAATGGATAATCTAGTTCTGCGAACTGCCCAGCAGCAGATGTTTCGTCCTCAAAATCCTTGTATAATGGAATCCATCGATTCTAGTCTTGCATTAGAGAATGCGTCAGGCGAGCCCATCGTTTTTGCCAATAATGGAGTTACACTAGAGGCCAAATTAGAATCCCTAAATATACAAGACTTAAGTGATAACTTTGATTCTCCTAGTTTAAAGTTATTAGATGAAAATGAGAAGTTGAAAGTTTCTAGTGCAGAACGTTTTATTACACGTTTGAAGATTCCAGAGACAGTTAAAAAAGTAAAAGTGGTATCCATATTTGGTAAAACTGGTGATGGCAAATCGTTTACTTTAAATAAAACTTTCTTCGATGGTTATGAAATCTTCCATACATCTCCAGAACAAACATCATGCACTCTTGGTGTTTGGGCTGCTTTTGATCCAAAACTAAATGTAATTTGTTTAGACACAGAAGGATTGTTAGGCATATCAAAAAAGGAAGATCAAAGAACTCGTTTGTTGTTAAAGGTTCTTGCTGTATCTGACATTGTAGTATACCGAACAAAATCCGAAAGATTGCAAAGTGATATGTTTACATTTATTGGTGGTGCTTCTAAAGCGTACAAGGAATATTTTCATTCAGCTCTTCAAAATGTATGGAAAAAAGCTGAAGTGGACACACCTCCACCTGCTGCGTTAGGTCCCAGTGTTGTTATCTTTCACGAGACGTTTCATACAAATACATTACATGCTAGTGCTAGTGTATCTGAATCACCAGAAGATATTTTACGAAATACATTTGCAGATATGCATCTTCAGATTGATGCATTTAGTTCCTTAAAATACGTGGGAGTACGAACTCAAAATTCTCGTACTTCTTTTAAAGAATTAAGAAATGTTATACAATTTGAATTGGAGGATACCAAAGTTCGATCAGCGAGGCATCCAAAAATTATTTATCAAACATTAAAGGTGCAAATTGATAATATTTTGGTTATGTGCTCAAGTAGGTCATGATTTAAGTAGCACATAACTTTAGTTGTTTGGTCAGTTGACATTGACAAATTGTCACTAGATTCCTTTTGGAATGCATGCTTTCAGAATGTCATGCCCTACTTGATCATTTTACTCAATGAGTGCTTATTACCAAACATTTGATAATTTTAGGCATTGAATGATAAATTTAGTTATGAATTGAAGAATGCTCCAGCTCAACTGCATTTAGAACAATACTTTACATGTCAAGAGAGGTGTCAATCATGTGACGTAAGGTGTACATTATCAATGGGACATAAAGATGAACGAGAAGCTCATTATAATCCAGGAAAATGTAGATTTCAGCATCAGTATCAAAATTGTGTTTACTTATGTAGAGTAAGTGAACTTATTGTTATTAGATTTTTTTAATACAAAGACAAATTTATTTCAGAAATGTAATAATAATGGACAGAGGGTTGTAGTGAAACCTAGCTATCAGTCTATGACTGAAAGTTCATGGTCTAGTTTCATAAATTACATGTGGGCAGGATATGTAATAGAATGTAAAAATTGTGGAGAAATTTATCGCAGTAGACAACATTGGTATGGTAATAAAAATCCAGAAGATAGTGCAGTTATTGTTGAAATTGTTCACATGTGGCCAGGGGTAATGCATATATTTAGAAATTAATGTCAAGGCTTATGAGTACACTATAATTGTGCCCAATTAATTTTTAACATTTCTAATTCTAATTCCTTTATGTAGAGTACTAATAAGCCGTAATCAAAAAAAAAGGTGAAGGGAACAGGTTGCTTGATTTTTAAAATAGGTTGAGTATTTCTTTCAGGAAAGAAACATCGTGGCCTCACAGAATTCAGCACAACGAGTTTTGGATGGTGTAAATATGATATCAGATGCTGTTATCAGTGTTGGATCGCAACCTACAAAGGCTGTTACTGCTTGGGTGACTGATAAAATTGCTCCTGCTTATTGGAGGCCCAATCATGAAATTATGGTAAGAATTGCTTATGTATTCAGTTGAGGAAAAGAAATACATAGAAAGTTGATAAATAAAGTATGTTTATATTTGTCTGTTATCAAATTCTTGTAATTGTAAATTCTATGAAATTTTGTGACGTAATATAAACAATGTCTAAGTAAAACTGAAAAGATTCACAGAATGATTTTGATTTGATTTGAAATATAATCTGGTAAATACGATGCCCTTGCAACAAATAGAATGAACTTAAGGTCGTAATTTGTTTACTAATAATATAAACGCAGATAGATTAACCTTATCGACTTATAATAGATACTTGATAGGATAATTTTTGTAATTAAACTTCTATGTTATAAACAAAGTTTAGAATTTAAGTTTTATTTCTTGCACTGATGATGTCATTTTGATCAATATCTAATATCTGACTGTTAATCTCAATGACAATTGTTGATATTCTACCTTTTTTAATTGCAATTAATTTTGACATTTGCAATTATACGAAATGAAGAGTTGAGTAAAAAGAAAAGATTTTCTTTAATCTCATATACATACTTTAAATACTTGATGCCATGAAAAGTAAGAACCTGCATTGTTATTTCAAGAGTGTAAGCTTAACTAATTTATTACTTCATTGATTAGCAAACTTACTGTTAACAAAAAAAAACACAATATGATATTTTAATTCTTTAATCTTATTGTCTTTTTTTCTGCCAAAATGTTAATTGTTTATAACTCAAGGTAAATTACAATTAATGAAAATTATAGAACTTAAGTTATCTTAATAATAAATAAAATACTATTACATTAAATTAAGAAACTTGTTCATCACCATTTTTGTAGAATACAAATTTTTGCACCACAATATACCATCTTGACAAAAGTTCTTGGTTATGCAATGTCTATTCATGTTTTACCATGATCTTCTTGTGACCTTCAGAGGTCACCAAAAATATAGATCAAATTGCTCCTCATTAATCTCTATGATCTCTGTTATTCCTATACTGTTATAACCTTTAATTGTCATGGTTTTCACTAATGCGTTTGTTTTTGTGTTTGTCTAGAACACAAGCTTGCATTTTTTTTTTTAGATTTGTTTGCATTTCATTTTCTTTGGCTGTGTTAATATTATGTTTTTGCTGTGTTTCAAATGTCTGTAATTAATTTTTTTTTTAGCTGCTTATCGGTTAATGAATGTATGAATAAAATTCATAACAGTAATGATATTTTGACTATCACAAATAAAATTTTAATATGGGCAACCATTTGAAAAAAGAAGTCTACTGCAATTTAATACGTTAACTGCATTACATACCCTCAGGGTAATGTATGTGTAATTACTTATTGATGGACCAGGTTTTTGCTATTTCTACGCTATTTACGAAGACTGCCAAAGCTCTATTTCTTTTTGCATTCTAATGTCAGAAATACCTCTGTAAAGCTTTTTCCTTGTACTATACAGTGTGTCCAAGATAAGGATGCGCAGCATGAGGATCTTGGAAACGGTGAGAGATACAGGATCGGTTAAATGGGATGAAAGTTGGCTATTTATAGGACCTTTTTGTTGGCGTTTGCAAAATCTAGATATCTTGGATAGTTTCGGAGATATTTAAAAAAAAGTAGATTTCTCGATTTTCGTTATTATTTTTTCTTTTATTTATTTGAAGAGATAATCAGAAAACTAAAACCACTTTTGCATTGCCACCTTTTGTTCTCTATTAAAATACGCTAACAAAATTCCTATACAACGTTTCGGTTTCGAGTAACCATCATCAACCTCATTTTTTTAAATAGGCGGAAAAACAATTGGAAATCGTTTTGGATAGCTCTTGTTGTCACGATTCTAATGATGTAAACATGATAGGGTTATTTTGATTTCTTATGCTATAAATTAATGCATTCTGCTGTACCCTGGCCTGCACGATCACCTGATCTAACACCGTTAGATTTCTTTCCTCTGGGGTTATATCAAGAATCATCTACTCAACCAAAATTTTGAAGATGAACAGCAATTATTACAGTTGGCCACAGCAGCGTTTAACACAAAAAAATCAAAACCAAAATAACCCTAACCTAGTTACATCATATTTGGTAAATATCCCCCGAGGATGTGTACAGATCTGTTATAATGTTTAATCTTAACATTTGAATTAAGTGAGGTTAGAAGTACTATCCACCATTTTTATGTAAAACTTCATACTGGAAGCATGCTTTATTAGCTTTGTGTACAGCAGCACGCCAAGGCATGCAGGAAGAATACTGGAATTTGCTTTTAAACAAATAGAAGAAATCAATAAGCCAAAAATATCCAAAACTGATCTACACTATATTTTTGTTAATGTTGTTTGCTAGAATTATTATTATCTTCATCTACAAATATTAGTTTTTATATTGAAGATGTTAGTGATAACGTATTTGCAGTTCTAGCCCTCAAAGATATGTACCGTTTGTAACATAAATAATACGTGACATTAGAATGCAAAAAGTATTCGAGATATCAAAATACCAATTATGTATCTGTAATCAGGAGACGATTCTAAGTTGATTTCATATACAAGGTGTCCAAAAAGGGTATCAGCACTTTGTTTGGTCGTTTACTCTCGGACGCGGCAGTGACGGCGCTTGTGGTGTAGGTCGAATTGTATAGCGGTGCAGGAAAATTCGGTTGCAATGGAACCGTTTACCGGAGAGCAACGCGCTCTTTGTGTAGAGTGGTTTTCATATCTCATGGCACGCAACATACACAAAAGGCGGAGCTTACTGCACAAGAAAGAGAGAAATAAAATTGTAAAAATTCGTCTTCTGCACATTGAAGGTTGCGTGCTACGAGATTTGGAAACCACTCTATGCGCATTTTACCAAAACAATAATTCCGTAGTGACGGCACGTCGTTTGTATCGCGTTCATTCCAGCAAGATGGCGCAACATGTCACACATCGAATCAGGCATTCGAAGCTGTTCAGCAATTATTCCCAAACAAAACTATCTCAAGAAGAGGCAATATTAACGCCCCTTGATAATTTCATGTGGGGTTACCTTAAAAGTAAGGTCTACGAGAATAATCCAGCTAATGCGCAGCAATTAAAGGAAAACATCCAGCAGAAATAAAATTAGTCTCAAGGGAATTGTGTGGACAAGTTATCAATAATCTTCACTCTCGATTTGAAGAGTGCATACAACGCAACGGACATCATTTAGATAATATTGTTTTTGGCTCATAAATTTCCTTTGACTGTACTATCGCGGCAAAAAAAACCGGGACACACTTGTCTGACAATACGTCGATTCTAACAAAATTTCTCTCTTTTGCATCAGGCTTTAAGGTGAATTTGGCAGTTCAATTATTAAGGTGCTTACATAATATTTTTACTTAAACTGAAAGACAAATTTACAAGGGGCAACTTGAAAACCTGTGTGGTGCCCCGGGTTTTTTTTGCCGTGATAGTACATTTAGAAAATATAAATAAATCATCATAGAAATTTTCTGTATTTTATGTATACAGAAATTAAATTGCCAATAGTACCCTTTTTGGACACCTTGTATAACATGTCCTGTAAAGTTACAGGAACATACCAATAGATAGACAGACGGAATTTTTTTAATTTCATTGAAAATATCCTTAGAGTTTGATTAGAGAGTTATACATGGCAATTTTTACAATTGCTTGTTACTTATGAAACATACTGTACAGTGCGCCAGGCATATGTAACTCAGTTTGAGACATTGTATTCATTCTGAATGCCACAGTCAAAGTATTAATTTAATGAACATTTTAGTATTGTGGGTGAAAAAATTGTTGCAGTGCACCAAACTTTCTTACAATAACCATGCCAATAAACAGCAAAAATTTTTTCTTAATTCCTTGTATGGAAGCTGAAATTCTTAAGCATTTACATTCTTCAAAGGATGAAAGTGCTGCTTGAGAAGATGAATTACTGTAGGGGATTAACGTCAGGAGGAATATTGCTGAACCAATATATCATATATAGGGTGGCCCAACGAAAATAAAACAGACTGAATAACTCTCAAGAAAATAATTTTTTGAAAAAACTCAAAAACACATCGATTTGTATTGGGAAGGGGACTTTTTTGGCGTACAATTCAAACCTTAACCTTCAACTCCCTTGGGTGGGGGGCATCAACCAATGATATACATAGATGTTGTCGCACATTCTGGAGCATTTGCAGAGTTATTTGTTGGCATTCATTGACAATACGTTGGCGTAAATCGAATTAAGCTGGTTGCGTCCCATATATTTTACTTTCTAAGTGATCCCATAAAAAGAAGTCTAACAGTGACAAATCCAGGGACTGAGGAGACCATTCAGTTGCACCTATTCCAATCCAATAACCTAGGAAAGTTCGATCCAAATATGCATGAATGGGAAGTGCAAACTGCAGAGGAGCTCCATCTTGCTGAAATATCGATCCTTCAGGTAATGCTTTTAAGTTAGTACTAGATCAATGAGATCCTGCAGCAATTCCAAATAGATATCAGCAGTCAAATTACCAACTAGAAGAAAAGGACCAAAAATGCCTGCCCAAACATTTAACTTTTCTGGTGGTTGGATATGGACATCATGAAATATTCTTGGATTCCAATCTGCCTAATAGCGACAATTACGACAATTTACCATCCATTTACCCAAAAAGAGCATTCATTGGAAAAACAGACATTAAATAGAAAATTTGGATTATTTGTCGCTTGTTCACTTATGACCACAGAATTGCAAACGACGGTCGAAATTGGGATTCTCAGCATTCCTCATTTTATTGACCAACTCTAAAACATACTCGCGACTTACATGTCTATTTGCATGTTGTTGAGTGAACAGCTCGGCAATTCTGTGATTGATTTTCTAGTATTTGTTGTTGTAAATTAAGAAATTCACTTGCTGCCCACACTAGGAAAATAAAAAATAAATATGACAGACTTGTCTAGAGCGGATACAAGATTGTCAAATTAAATGAGAACAAATATCAAATGTAAAAATTTAAAGATCATGAAACCTTCTTTGTTTTAGATTTCACACCCTATATCTTCCAAACAAATCGACCAAATTTAAAAATTCAAATGGGGCAGTATGGAGAATTGAAAGGCCTTTCTAATGATGTGTCGCTTGAACCTCCTTCCCATTAGAGATTCTTGAGGAATTCACGCCTCCTCCTAGGGGGTTGAACTTTGGGGTTTGAATTGTACATCAAAAAATGTCTCCCTCCCGATACAAATCGACGTGTTTTTTCAAAACTTGATTTTTGTGAGAGTTATTTAGTCTGTTTCGTTTTTGTTGGGCCACCCTGTATATAATTTAATATTCCAAACCAGCGTCTTTCCAGATCAGCTGAAAAATGCTATTGTAGTTCTTATAGTATACAAATCAGGTACACCAGATGATTGTGGAAAAGTTAATTAAATCCGGACTTATCTGTTTTCTTGAACAACACAAAATTATATCTCTAAATCAGTTTGGATTTCAATCTAGAAATTCTTCTTAGATGCAATTTCCTTAGTGACATCAAAAATTGATTCTAGTTTTGATAACGCGAACCCATCATGCGCTGTGTTTCTAGATCTGGAAAAAGCTTTTGACTGGAAAGAATTGGCATAAGACGAATAGCACACAATCTATTTCAAACATATCTTGCAATAGGTGAAAATTAATGACAAGGCGAGCTCACGATTGCCTTGCTCATATGGAGTACCACAAGACAGTGTACTTGGTCCAGCATTGTTTTATTATTTGTCTCATTGACCTCTTACAACTTAAAAGGTGATTTGGACAGTATACACAGATGACCCTGTCTTGGGTTTTATGGACTTTAAGTGGGATAAGTTATGTAATAAAATCAACAAAGAGATTTAAATTCGGTTTGTGATTAATCAATGCATTTTTGAAAGTTAAATAAAAGTTACTAAATTAATAGTAAAGTAATAATTAAACATCATATAATTGTACAATCTTTAAAGATATAAACCACTACTTTAAATTAAACTCAGTTTTAGTCATTTTGCTAATATTTCGCCCTTTCCTCAACATAGTAAAAAATAATATTGCTAAGCATTTATTGTTATTCTTATCATTTTTATGTTACCATTGCTATTCTAGTGATTTTTAATTGAAATTATTTTTACAAATCTATTCAATCTAAATAAAGTATTGCAAATGAAAAATATTTGAAACTACTATGATTTAACCATTTAACATCAGCTTGAAAACTTCTGTAGCATGTGAATGAATATTTCAAATGAATCATCCGATTATTTAAATCCCTCAGTTACTAATCTCTCGATTAGTAAAATCATTTAATTATGCCCATCACTAATAAAAAGGGAATTGTGTTTTTTTTTTTGTTATTTTCTCACAAAATATGTACTAGGACTTTTAATATTAAGTATTTTGTTAAATGTTCCCTAGATCTTACTTTGACTAAGCTATATCATAGGCCTCTAGTTGTATTGGATAACTGTGAAGAAGCAGACAGGACTACTATTCATAGGAGATTGAATTCTTTTGTTTTCAAAGATTTTCAAAGTCTACTCTAAAACATGTATTGTATAAATTGAATTTTTTGTAAGCTTTCATACTTTACTTTTTACTATAGACATGCCTGAAAGAGTAGTGAATTCTTCAAAAGATCTTACATGCTTGGACTGCATAAGTGTTGATTTGTAGTTTTATGAAACCAGGCTTGCTAAAGGAGAAGAATGAAAGAGAAGAACGAAGACTTATATACTACCTTAATGAAACATGAATAAATGCTGCTCATGCTCAAGACAAGTCTTTGTACAGGGAATGTCAACAGATCTAACTAGCCCCTGGGGGAAAGAAAAAAAAGTATGTTGATTCAGAGAATTAATAGATTTGTAGAAGGTGGATTACTTCAAATAAAAAGAATTTGGTGACTATCATGAAGAAATGAACGCCCCTCAATTTGAAGAGTGGCTCCCAAAATTGAAGGATAAGGCTGTGATAATGATGGACAATGCACCCTATCATTTGAGGAAACTAGAAGAAATCCTAACCAGTAGCAGCAAGAAGATAGAAGTCCAGGAATGGGCGAAAGCAAAGAATATTCATTTTGAAGATGACATGATTAAAGCAGAGCTAAATATTATTAGTGAAGCAAAATAAACCTAAAACATGGTCACAACACAAGCTATTGGATGGAAGCTACTAGGAAAAATACAACATTTAAGTTGATAGATGTCAAAGACCATTTTAACATAATGGTATCAAATGTTGCTTTTAATAGCTGAGCAAGTGTACATCCCATGTACTTAAGATAGAAGAGAAAATGTTGGAATTGAATATATTAATGGAGAAGCAAGTAGAACCCTTAATTATCAATGTGAGGAATTCTGATGATGCCACATCATCAAGGGATGAGTCTGAATACTATATAAGTTATATGTTTATTTTACTAAAAACATGTTAATTATTATTTGTTATCTTTAAGATATGCAATGATCACTCCATCTGTCAATTCTAGTATAGGACATTTCAAATTTTTAAAACTATTATCAGGTTAATTTTTTCTTATGGGCCCACTATGTGGAATTTTATCAATTAACCCTAACTAGGGGGACACTGGTGTCTGCTCATAAGATTCTTTATAGGGCCATAGCAGACACTGGTGTTCGCTTTATTGGGTGGTTATATTTATTATACTGTGAAGTTATTTTGCCTATGCCATGACCTTCCTGAGTAATGCTCATTATTTCGAATTCTCAGTTGCATACCCTAAGGAGAGTTTATTAGGTGTGTCTGCTGCCACCCTGTGCCATAGCAGACACCATTATCTTTTTAGACAGGAGTTCTATGTATCTGTCAACATAATGGCAAATAAACTAAATTGTATGTTAAATGTAACTGCTGTGGCATTAACAGAATGTGCACTTTGTACATATTATATGTAAAATTACATATTCTTGAGGGTAGTGCATAAACAAGTATAATCTGCTGATGAAAATAGCAAAATAAAGATTTTGATAGTTAGCTATGAAATTTCCAGATTCATGATTCACTTAACCTTAAAGATGTGTTGTTTTGTAAGAAATCAATTTGTTTTTCAACTATAAATGTTTTCTTGCTATTTAGAAAAAATTAAATTAAATCTAAAACACAGCAGTGGCAGTATTTATGTAATAGGTACTAATTTTAATAGTATTTGTTATACTTACAGTTAGTGACACTGTCACTGTTAGATGGTATCAAAACTTGAATTTTGAATTTTCTAAAACTCATAAATGACTCACAAAATTTCATAGTTAGCTATCAAGATCTTTATTTCACTATTTTCATTGATGAACTGTACATAATTTCTCTAATCAGTACATACAGTGTGTCCACATTTCGATGCTCACTATTGGGATCTCGGAAATTGTAAGAGATACGAAGTCGGTTAAATTAGAAAAGATTTGGCTATTTTGGAGATCAGTTTACTTATGATTTTGTTTTTTCAAAAAAGTTTACGGCTTAGTAGATATTTGCTAAAAAGGAAATTATATTATTATTATTTTTTTAAATAAAAAGCGTTTCCCACTTAGTGTGCCATGGCTTTAAACATAAACATCATTGATTTTTGTCAGATAAATTACATTTGTTATGTAACAATTGCTAAAACAAAACAAAAGACGCTTTTAAGGTACTTTACTGAGCATTCACAGATAGCATCAAAGAAATACCTAATGCCCCATAAAAGTGTATTTATTTTGTTTTAGCAATTTTTGCCTAACAAATGGATTTCTTTGATAAAACTCCACAACTTTGTGTGTTAGATGTCATGGCACACTATGATGAAAAATGATTTTCACTTCATGACTCAGTAAAACAAAAGAATAGCTATGTCAAATCATGTATCACTGAAAAGCATTTAAGGCGTGCAGTTCAGTAATATGGAAATCAAGTAGGCGTTCCATTAAAAAAAATTTGGATTTACGTTTCACCTCTGAAGCAAAACAAAAGACAATTGCGAAAATAATTTTTTTGTGTTCTGGAGTAAATTCTCTAAAACACCCTCTTTGTTCTTTTGTATCTTTACTCATTCCTGAGATATTTCACTTAAAAAAAATAAGATAATTTCGTTTTTAGCAAATATCTAGTAAGCTGTGAACTTTTTTGAAAAAACAAAAGTATAAGTAAACTGCTCTCCAAAATAGCCAAATCTTTTCTAATTTAACCGACTTCGTATCTCTTACAATTTTTGAGATTCCAATAGTGAGCATCAAAACGTGGACACATTGTATAGTACATGTTTTTGGGCTCCTAATAAAAACATACTAATTTGACATAAAAAGTTGTTGACTGTAATTTAGTATCGTTGCAAAATGAACAGCTTACCATAGCTTGCTTAATATGGTTAATAAGTTTTGTAAGCTGCATCAAGTCTCATACTCTCTCTTTCGAATTTAAACAAATTAAACAAGGTAAAAGACACTAAATAGTAATGAAAAAAATTGTTAATCTTGGGACCATGCATGAGTATTGTGACCACATTGTCACTGTCAGTGCAAGTTCTAGTTAATATAGCGGCATATTAAAAAAAAAATCTTTTTTCTTGTTAGATCTATCTTAATTTGTGTGGTAACTTAAGATCAAATTTAATTTTTTCTTAATAAGGATTTTTTTACATTTTCATTCTTTCTTTCAGCATTGCCATAAATGCAGAACACCTTTCCCTCCAGCAGCAGCAAAACATCACTGTAGAGCATGTGGTGAAGGTTTCTGTGAAACGTGTTCATCACGTAAGCAACCTGTTCCTTCAAGAGGCTGGTACACAGATGTTCGAGTTTGTGATGATTGTTATCTAGATATACCTCCCAGTCTTTCACATGGAAATGATGATTCAGAAATAAGAATTAGAAAGTATGGAGAAGCTGTTGTCAGTTCAATAACAGCTGTAGCATCTGTATTAGAAATTCCCAAAGGAATCATTAAAGACACTGCCCGTCCTGCTTATTGGGTGCCAGATAGTGAATGTGAAAATTGTATCTGTTGTGGAATTCTGTTTGGAACACTAATGCCATTGCATCATTGTCGAGAGTGTGGAAGAGGAGTCTGCGATGACTGTTCTACAACTAGGAGACCAGTACCATTTAGGGGATGGGATACACCAGTTAGGGTTTGTGATTATTGTTTAAAGGAGAACTGACATCTAGATATGGATATTATATAAAAACAAATGTTATCAAAACCCAGTTATTATTTTAAAGAATGTTTTTATTAAACAATTTTTAACATCACTAAATTTAAAGTTTTTAAAGGTATTAGAGATATTTTAAATGTAGAAGAAATGGATATTGAGTAAAAAGAAGAATGTCTATAAGGACAAAGTTTATCAAATGTAATAGTTGTCCGTTGATTTAAGACTTAAGATTTTATAAAGTATAAATGAATGTAAATTGCAGCAAAAATTTAAATTAAATTGCATTTCCTTTTTTTATTTTTGTGAAATATTCTGTCAAAAATTTCTGCTGCAGATACAAACGTATCATAAAGTACCTTCATTTTTTAAAATATGAAAGTTGCATGTAAGCAAATGTTTTTAATACTTTTTATATATTATATATTTACATTTACAATTTGAAGTGGTGGTTTGACATTAGAATTTCTTTTTTTATTTCGTTTTTAAATTATGCAATAATGCTTTTTAGATGCAGGAAATAAATGTCATGCTCAAAAAATTTGTTTTTGTTTTTGCTCTATTTGGACATTCCTGGAGAAAAATGTATTGGCATATTATTAATATTAGATGCATTTAAAAGATGTATTTTGTTTAATTTTATATTTTACTGTTATGGCAATTATGCTGTATGCGTGTATTCAAAGTGCAATGGACTGAATTGCATTAGTTTGTAGTAGTATTAATAAATGAAAGAATTATTTGATTAGCATTGTTGACATAACTAACATCTATAATGTGATATTTATGTATGATGAAGTGTACAACAATAATTTATTTGACGCTGCTCAAATAATTGATTATTAATTAAATAAAAGAAAAAAAATAGCAAATAGTCTTGTTGTTATTGTATTTTCTTTAAAATGTGCAGACAACGATAGCATAAAATCTTGTAGAAAATTAACAAAATGTTATTAGCCCCACTCCACCCTGAGTTCATTTAGTGTGTAACATTTCTCAAACATGGCAATGTGCTAGTTTGTAGTATCTACTTGATTTTTATATTGTTGAATAGCACTTTTTAATTGCTTTTCAGTGATATAAGGTTTGACCAAGTTACAAAGTGAAAACCATTTTTCTCACAGTGTGCCGCAACATTAAACAAATGAAAATCATTGTTTTTTGTCAAATAAATTGCATTTGTTATGTAAAAGTTGCTAAAACAAAAAAAATGTTTTTAAGATACTGGGTATTAATAAATAGTGTTGAATAAACAGCTAACTAATATTTGAAGATTATTAGACCTATTCCAGTATTAAACTTTAAAAATGCTAGTGCAGGTGAAACAAAAGCAGAATCAACATGTATTACAGTGTTTAATAATGTGTTCAATGTTTTAACTACTCATTTAAGGAACGTCTTCATATTTAAAGGAACTTCAAAGTGAGTTCTTATATACAGGGCATTATCTCACTACTATCTTTTTCTCAAGAATGGCTTCATTCTTTAATAATTTGTAAAATTCCTTTGACTATTGCTATGAAACATGGGCTCAATTGAGATTATTAAACAAGATCACATGGATTCTTTTGCACTCTTGCACTATCTAACTTGTAACATTTTAGTATTCTGTACAAAAAGCTTCTAGTAGTTCAAATATAAATAGAATATTTTTATTGCAGTATAATTCATAAAGTGTTTTTGAATTTCAGAAATGCAAATTATGCAAGTATTTCTTCATACTGCAAATGGAGAAAATGTAACTGTAATTGGCAAACTTGAAAGCTCCATAACTTTGAACTTAAGCTAAAAATTGGTAGATAAAAGATTACAATGTATACTATTGGTTTCAAAATGAACCGGGATACTGGCCAACTACTATGATTTGAAAATGTAAGTTTTTTTCCTAGTGTAAATGTGACTTGATCGGTCAAATAATCCATGGGTAAAGATCTTTTAGCCGAGATTAAATGTAGATATTACAATGGAAAAATTAAAGTGTCCTAGTTCATTTTGAAACCAATAGTACCATAGAGATAATGCAGCATTTTTTCTCCACCCTGTAGATGCTATGTTATAGTTCTCTTCATAGGACTCAAGTTTTATGGCACTACCTGACTTAACAAAAGCCATTTATCTGAGCAAATGGAAAGTGTTGGCTTAACAGTAAAGTTGTAAATAATTAACTTGGATCAACAGATTACATCTGCAGATCTGTTTTTATGGTAGATTATTGGACACTTGTCAAAACAATTTAATTTAATTAATGTAATTCCAGTGGTTGAACTGCAGAATTATGAAGCTCGAGTCCTATGAAGAACACTATACAAGTTTGTAAAGAGGAGATTTAAAATCAAGAAAAATAAATGGATTTCAATTATAAATAAAATGTTATAACTATTAATTTTAGTCATAAGAGAAGATTATAAGATCTAAATGAGGTTTGCACAGTTTCAACAAGAGAAAAAAGAAAAAAAATACTATCTAAACAATTTAGAACAGAAAATAAGAAAGATTGAGAAAAGGAAAGTACTTTCCTCATCAGACAACCTAGCATTTGTTGTCTGGGAGTGCAGGGTCACTTTCTAAAAGCACTGGTTACACCATAAATGACGAGAATTTACTGTGTACTTAAATGCCACATTGACTGTCAAGGACAATACCTATACAGGTTGACTAAAATTTTAGGAGATATGGGTAATTCCTGCAGTTAAACTATAACAGTAATTTGATTCTGTAAGAAAACCTCTTCAGTTATTTCTATTAAAAGTAAATAAAAATAAATCAAAGGTGCTGTCTCCCTTTGTTGCTGTTATACAGAATTCATTACTGCCATTGTCCAACCACAGAGATTACCCATATACAAATACAATGTTTCATAAAACTTAAGGCAACCAGTATACATTATAGTCAGTAGCTTTGGAAATGAGTGTTGAAGAATATAAAAAGTAGTTTTTCACAACCATGGCCTACAAATGCTGAGATAATTCCTCCTCCTGTAAGCTTGGACTAATGGGAAATCCCATATCAGGTAAAAACAATAGTGATAGGTATATTTATTAATTAACCAAATTCTCTTCGTCAATATACAGGGTTATTTGGTTTGAGGTTTACCATTGAGATCTTGGAAACTTGGTTAAATTGGGATAATGTTGCAAAATTTATTGCCCAATAATATTCTAAACAAAATTCCATCTAACTTATTTATTTTTGAAATAATCTCAGAAAATGTAATTTTTCTTTTTTCAGCTATACAGGATGTCCCAAGTTATATGTCCACCCCTATAATCAGTCTTATTTTGAAAGATAGAGATATGAAATTTATAGAATATAGTATATGAACGACTGGGAGGTAGAATTCTGCAAAATAAAAAACATTTTATAGTTACATATAAGGCGCCTGCACAAAGTTGACTTCTGTTGATCACTCAGACTTATAAAGCTTCAATTGAATTATTCTAATATTAAAATTAACTATTAGACTTAATTATAAAATGTATCAAACTATGAAATATGATACCATATGCAGGATTTTTTCTGAATGGATTGATTAAAGAAGAAATATCACTTTATTGTGCAAAAATTGAAAGTAATCTTTGATTTTGTAGAACTATACCTCTTGGTCTTAATTAATGTACTTTTCCTAAACATCATTTCTTTATCTTTCAAAATAAGGCTTATCATGGAGATGAATATATAACTTGGGACACCCTGTATAGTTTCCTTATTAGGAATCTTTAAAAGTGGTAGACTTTTTACAGGCACTTTTTTGTTTCTTATATTCAAGTTCTCCAGAATGTAATGGGCATTAAATTGGACTTCACCCTGATTCAATAAAGGCAGCAATCATCATTTGAACTCGATCTATTAACAGGACTAGTAAAAAATTAACTTTTCATGTTTCATTGCTTGGTTGTTCATTTAAATTAATAAATAAATAATTATATTATAATCAATGCCTACTTACTAGCTAAATCTCTACAAGTTCTAGGCATTTATGTTTACGAACTAGCTCATACACCAAGACCTACTACATAGTTTCTGTATGACCAAAAGTGTTTGTTGCAACGAGAACTTCTGAAACATGTAAGAGGTAAAAAGTTTATATACTTTGAGCTAGAGGTAGTCAACTTTTCTAGCTTTTCTAATAGTGAGTTCTTTCAATGCCTATTACTGTTAGGTTTGTAAGTCTTGGGTCATAATTGAAACTTTTCTATTTGCATTTCTGCTAAGAACAAAGTGGGAATATTTAAATATTTCTATTGTAATAGAATACCTAAGTATGAACGGCAGGAAGCAGATGGGGGAGCATTTACTGGGAATGCTAAGAGTTATCCTAGGGCTCAATAATCTTAGCAATATTCTTACTTGAGAAACTATACATTCTTTGAGATCTGAAAAGCCCAAAAACACTCTTGAGGCCTGGTGTACTGCAACAGTCTGTCCTTGCATATAATCCCTCATATCCCGTCTCTCAAGTGCCTTGCACAACCCGTCAAAAAATGAAAAACGAACATCAAGTTGATATCAAGGTACTCTACCTTACTACTAAGAATAATTGGTTATGATGAAGGAGGGTTAGGTCATCGTCATCTCATCCATAGTGCTTTGAGTGTGGGTGGGTTTGCCATCGCGCTCGGAGATTAGAGGAGACAGATAAGGATATCGATCACGTGACCGGTTTCACATTAAACGATGCCAAACGCATTTGGAGAAGTTTGCAATCATCTGATCATAGTACAGTTAAACTAAACAGTAAACAAACCAGTGTAGAGCTTGTTTTCAAATATAAGGCACAGCTTTACATAAAAAAATATACCAAATGCAAAAGCACGTTACAGCAACCCAGAAAAATTATCAAGGTTAGAAATGAAGCTAATTTCTTCGCTGATGAACTGATAACGGTGGCATTACGCATGCCTGGTTCACAATGCTCACTGCTGCCAATTGCAGTACTTCGAGCACATTGAGAATGCTCGATATTATCTGATCTGCGACAATCGGCGATTCCAAACGCTACACATACTTGTCCGAGCACGATGGCAAACACACCCTGTGTATTTTAAACTAGACGCTATTTCAACATATTTGTGACTATGACCTTGAAAAGAGGACGACCTAACCTTCTCTCTGTACAACTTTACCTTGCAACCCGAACACGAAGCGGCCCGGGTAGCTTGTATTTTAGTTAGTGATGCCTCGAGAAATCTCAAATTTCTTGATTATCCTACAGCAGGTAATCTCTTGGAGATTAACCTTATTTGTCATGAAAAAAAGAAGCACAAATCGAGTAGAATGCACCAGTCATCAATCACTAACCAGTAATCGGCCGCTAAACCTTATGTACTTTTGTAATAAGAACGTTCTTTATCTGCTCACAATTAAAAACCACGATACGGAAAAATCAAATGACTCAAAACGATTGTGTCGATCTATGTCCGCTCTTTGAACAATCCACTGATGCAGACACTCCTGCTAATTGGCATCGAGAATTGGATTTCTATTTAAGTTTAAAGAGAGACTATAATTATTATATTAAAATGATGGCAGAAAAATGAAACCACTTTTCCAATTTTACCTAAAATGGTCCGCGACTTGCTGAGTGTTACAGCTGTAAGTGAGAAAGCGAAGTGCCTCTTTTCAAAACCTGGATTAACAATTCGTAAACATAGAAATAGATTATCTCTTGAGTTGGTTAGATCTTTGTTGTGTTTCTTTGGTGAAGAGTTTTATTTGTAATATTAGATAAACATTTTTAAAGATCAATAAAATGTTAAGTAATTCAATGAAACTAAACTTTTCTAAAATTTTCGTCTCGAAGTGCATAACTTTTCGTCTCGTCTCGATACATATTCAATCTCGTCTCAATTTTCAAGACGAAACGAGACGAGATCGAGATATTTACAGTTTTGACGGCATCACTAATTTTAGGCCAGGTGCCAAGTATTTTGAAAACTCAAACTAATCTTTTTTTATGTAACGGTTTCTTAGGATGTCATTTTAAAATCTTGAAGTTTCTCTTCTTCTGGGAAGCGAAATCAGTTTCTCGCCACTTTTTCGATTTTTTTTCAATTTTACATCAATTATGCGAAATTAAAGCTAAAATATTTGTACTTCTCCAAGTAACGTTCGCCTAAATAAGTTGAGCCTCAGTATTTACAACGTATATTGAGAGTAAAAGGGGTCCTTTCATTATCAGGTTGAAGAATGGGTACAACAACCGGATGAATCCGTAAGAGATTGGGGTTGAAGAATTTCTACTCATGGTCTGATTCCGATTATTACATTGAACGAACCTGCTCCATGAGAGTTTTACTTCCAATCTCCTGCAAATGTACAAAATATTGCAAACGAGCTCGCAATTGTAGAAAGGCTGGACTTTACTGCTCAGAAAGTTTGAACGTCGTACAATTTCGCCCACCTTTAGATGATAATTACGTAAAATATGCGCTATAAAACTTTTTTGTAGAGAAATCAATTAGCTTTAATTTTGTATATAACTATTTTTACCTCAAAGTTAAAAGAAAACCGAGAAAATGGCGAAAACTGATTTTTATTCCCTTGCACTCTGGACAGGGAATGAATGATAAATTATTTCTGAAATTTGTAAATTTTTCAGATTTGGCATTGGCGCCTGTCTTGTTTGGTTTTCGGACACGCGCATACTATTGACACGAAAAGTTAAAAATAAAGGTTTTTGCCATTTGATACAATCTTTCTGGTGGTTATTGTAGAAAAACTAAAAGAAAGTTGTGTTGGTTTATTGTAGGTAGGTATAATAGAAGAAAAGTAAACACTAATAAAGCAATAAAGAGTTAGAACCTCATTAACTAATTCATAGTCCAATTAGAAATTTAAAAAGAAAGTCAAATTAAGAAATAAATTACGTAGAGGTATAGCACTTTTATAATTACACAAACACTTGTAAATTGGAAGAAAAGAAATGCTAAAAAAATACTATGACCAAGAATAAAGACAAAGAACAAAATATTATTTTGTATCTGATTCTGAATTTAAAATTACTAAGAGCGCTAAAAGAGTTACTAAAATAGCTAACGGCAGTTTAATTCCTTTACACTGTGCACATTTTAAATTAGTTCATATTATGTACTTTCTAAATCAATTCTCCAGAATTATATGGTTTTAAGACTAAATAGCTCAGTATTTTTTTTAGTTTTGAGAAATGTGAGAAATCTCAAATGACCAGTAATGTAATGATTCATCTCAATAATAGTTGTGTATTAGAGACAACTTCGTAGATAAAATAAATTATCTGGTATTCAATAACTGAAAGATTCAGTTAGTGCATTTCTGTGTATTTCATAAAAATAATAATGCTATGACTCTTTTTTTCACTTTCAACGTCTCAAAATTAGAAAATGTTTAGTATAACAATTTCTTTATCATTTAATCATATGTTCAAATCATGCCACGTGAGACGCTAACTTTAATTCCCAAACAATAAGATTTTAAATAGCCCGCTCGCAGTGTAGCTACAAGGGAATTTTGTTTTCATTCCATAGGACCACAACACAAGAATTTAGAATCACTGCTTCAAAACAGTTTGATGTGTATCATATGTTTGAGTGGCATAAAATGGTGTGCTAAGAAGCTTACAATTGCTATTAGTTTTTTGCAAAAATTCGACTAAAAGGTAAAGAATATTTCGATCAAAATGTAAAAATTAGTTCGACAAATTAGTGCTATAATTGTATAAAGGGTATTGTTATTTTGTTACTTCTTATTTTTCACGTGTAAAACAAATTGCTTGATCACCATGCTCGTTTTGGACAGTTTGCAATGGCCGAAATTTGACCTATATATTTAAAACTTGTTTATTTACTGTATTTAGATGTGCATTTGCCAAAATGGCCCGGTGTTGGTTTATGTAACGAATCGGTTTTTATTTAAACGCCCGTTGAAAACCTTCATAATTATTATTTTCCAAGGACTAAACCATACTTTAACAATCCACGTATTGCAATTGTAGCATCCAAATTAGAGCACGTGTACTTATTCAAAAAATTGCATTTACAACATCTTATTGTTTAGAATAATAAAAATAATTTACATGCGGTAATCGCAAACAACAACACTGTCGTGCTACATCAGCTAATATTGTTAAAAAATTCGGTTTTGAGGACATCCACTGTGTTGTATTAAAATAAATAAATTATAAATACAAAATATACAACACTATATCATTGTCGTTTCGAAAATAAAACTGTGTATAGTAAGACGCCGCGCCGTAGCTGTTTGTAATCAAAACTTTGTTTGCACGAACGTTTATGAACTAAACTACCTTTTATGTAAATTCCAAATAATCCACGCTTACAAGTACACCCGTTTATTATCTAGAAAATTCCGAAGGAGCCCACATCCGCAATCTATCCGCAAAATCGTTTCCAATTAATAACAAAATTGTTTACGACACTCCAGATAAATTTCTCTCTCTACTACTTTCGAATGCGTTTTATTTTTATATTCATTTGCGCGTAAAATTCATAAACTTTTTTACTCGTTTTCATGCATTTTAAATTCAGTTATTTTTTACATTTACCATACAATTCTATACATTTCAGCGTTCAATTTTGCGAATTAAATAAACAGAAAAACGAGGATAATTGGCCAAATTGGAATAACAAATATGCCTGCAGTATCTATTTTCATAGATACTACATCCCTATTACGTCAGCGTCTCAAGCGTTGCCTTGGTAACCGTGACGCTTCTGGTTTGTATTAGTGTAGTTGCGACGTACGTCATATGGAAATAACGTTACATAGGGGGATTAGGAATTTAATTTTGTGATTATCAGTTTCACATGCATACTCAAATAATCGTGATGCTACTTACTCGATCGGAGATTATTATTTAAATATTTAAAATGGGTTTTTCTTATTAACAAAAAGAATATAATATTAATTATATCGTTACCTAATATTTTTTTAATTGTTTTATTTATGCTTTGAATAAGAAAAATGCGGAAATATAAATGTGAATACATTCTTAGTATTTTTTTATTAAAAAGAAGTTTATAAAACGTTTTGTTTTCATTGTGAATAGAATTTAAAATCATAAAATGATAACATTTCCGAACGCTTAAAGAAGCTTTCCAAATAAAAATGTCAGTTGCAAACCTTTGAACTTTTCATAGTATTTCCATTTCCTGGCATTTCTTGGTAGCTGCAATTTTCTTGGTTATTACCTAAGGGTTTATTTTTATATGTTTAACTTATTACTTACATTCAGATTTTGCTACGAAATTTTACCTAACATTTCCACAGATGAAACAAGAACTACCTAACCTTTTTTTAAATAAATCTACGGAGAGATGATTTTTTTAGAGACACTTAATTGTGAATGTGGTTGTCTTTTTTTTATTTCGTCTACTTGTTTTAAATCAACTTTTGTTTTACTTCTAGAAATTGCAAGACGAATTAGACTAATGATTATTAATTTTATTGTGAATATAAAAGCAGGGGCGTAACAGTCTTGTTTTCTTTTTAGTAAAGATGATTATTAAGATTGTGAATTAAAAAAGCTATCCTGACCTAGCTCTATTGTATATTGTATTTTAGATAGTTTAGATTTCTAATTTATTCTTGACTGTGGCTAGAGTTGCGGATTTTGACATAACCTACAAACCGCATTCCTAAAGTAATACTGGAATGGTAGCATCCATCTTCAGACCAACAATTTAAAAATCAAGAAGTATGTTTGTATTTGTTTCGAAATTTTTAAAATCTATCTAAGATTAACTCTTGAGGATACTGCAAGAATGGTATCAAAAAAATATTTATGTGTCCATCTGCTTCAAAATATAACATTGGAGGGAAATGGTTAATGAATTTTTTCTTATATGATTTAAAACCATCCTGTACATATCTTTTCGCGGCATCCCCTATGGTATGCCATGGTTTGTATTGTTTTGGAAAGAAATAAATGAGACCTTTTCCAGTGGCGTACAGAAGACTTAAAATGGATTCTTTCTTGCTCCTTTTTATCAAATGCCAAACAACTCTAAAGGAAAAAAAAGACAGTCTTGAGCCTCTCTATTTTGTACCCTAGAAGACGTTTCAGAAGCTGATCCTTGAGGTTTTTTTTCCAGTTCCACCCCACAATCATATATCCCACTACATTTTCAGTCTTCAATTCAACGACCCTTGCACACGCTGATATCTTAGAAAATAGATTTGACGCGACCGACACTACGGATAAAACCCGGAAGCATTTTTGGCCAAACCCGAAACTGATTGGCACAAAAAGTTCAGTTTACAGGAAAAATTTAATCTGTCCAAAGTCAAACTAGAAAGAGTGCGAAGTCTTCCAAATTCAAGCTTCAGATGGCCCAAAATCCAACAGATCAGGTTAACTACACCTCACCCGCTTCGTCTAATATGATCTCATCTAATACTATCTTGTTTTATAACTTACAGGGTCTGCCCAAAACGTATATTGGCACTAAATGCATGAAAAAGAATTTATTGCAGATGTGCAATGGGCTAGAATTTCTCAAAATAACATCCTTCTGCGTCAATACACATCCGAAAGAAGAGAAAGAAGTCGGGCGGGGCCAGGTCTGGACTGTATGGAGGCTGAGGCAGTGTTGCTACGTGTGACTCGACGCATTATCGTGCTAGAGAATCCAAGTATCGGCGATACGGACCTTTAACCTCAACCGCTAGAGCACTTCCACGTAAAGTTGACCGTTCCCTGTTTGTCTGGCGGGTACAAACTCCCTGTGAACCACACCCTTTGAGTCAAAGAAGACGATGAGCATTGATTTCACTTTTGATTTGCTCATGCAGGCCTTTTTTGGGCGAGGAGAGGCGCCGCTCCGTGCTTTGTCTTTTCGAATATATGTTGATAAGGAAATCGTTGACATTTTGCATTAGACGAAATACTTGAATCTGGTTTTACAGATAAGTTACGAAAAACCATTAGGCACCAGGTGATATTTGGTGGTTGCGATCATTTGACATGCAGATAATTTTTGTAAGTCAATAGATAAGTACTCGTATATACATTGTGTTTCGTTTAACAAGGCACATGCGATTATTGGGAAAATATTGCTATCAGGCTATTAATCCGACCTCTATATTATTACAAAACGAAAATAGAATATTTTTTAGAACTTGTCAAACCGGAGACAATTTTCATTTGTTAAATTTTTTATTACGAAGAATTTTCGATAAAAACGTATTAAGGTTTTTTATTTTATTTTTATCAGCTTGCTCTAAAAGATGTTCTTATTTCAGTTTTGCAAAATTCAGCTTGATAGCGTTGATGGTTTCCGAATAGTCGAGTTAAATTCCGTTATCGATTGTACACCTATAGTACCTTAAATTCTTTTCTATCGGAAATCCTACGGTATATCGATTAGAATAATAAAAGAGTAGGAGTTTCATTAAACAAAAAGTCTACGTCGTTTCCGGTTTGCAAATTGTTCTAATATACATTTTGCAAGCTAAACTATATTCATTTTCAAGAGAAAGCACATGAACAAGCAGCTAGTGCATTGGACAAGGCTTTACTGCCTTGTCATTCCGACGCTCGGCGGCCAATCAGTGCAGATGCGAGGAGAAGACGCACTGATCATTGTTTAGTTTCATTCTCTTGAATCTAAATTTAATATAGAGGCCGAATTATACAGAAATACTAAATTTCAGCCTGATAGTTTTAATATTTCTTTCAATACTTCCTACGAAAAAAGGACGCAGCGTCATACTTCTCGTTTTCGTGATCCGATAGGTCTTTAAATAAAAAACAGTAAAAGCAGATCAGAACCATATTATTCTGAGTTGTCGATCACCTTGGGCAATTATCTTAAACCATTTTCAAACAAAATTTTTACGCATATAATCACACTCGTTTGTTTTTACTGGAAACGAAATCGCAAATGAAAGAAACGCATTTGATCACTGTTGTATACAGGGTGTCCTGTTTAATGTTTTACACTTGATTATTATCCTCACTTCTAATCATAATCTAATCTTTTGCAGTTTAGAAGTTAAATTGTAGAGGACTGCGAATGCTATCACACCGTTTGACCTGACGGATCTGACCAAAGGATGCTTACATGAAAATATTAAAATAGTGCACTATTCTGGCCTTAATCAAATTTACGTATTTGCAACGCAAGGGAGTGTGGATGCATATCTGTAGGATGCTTAATAACAAAATATCAAGCTTCTTCAGTCACAGTGAATGTTTTTCAAAAACGTGAGTTGGATTAATCATTAGTGAAGAGGATGGTAAAGCAACGTCCAAGCAGAATGAAGACTAGTTCAAGAAATATTGAAATTAAGTTTTCTCTATGGTTAGTTTCGTAAAATTTATCTTCTTTGAATTATCTCTACCAGTACCTTGGTGAAGAGTTTAGGATGACTGAATCCTGACATTGTGTATTTAGACAATGATGCATTTTAAGACATCGGAGCCAGCTAGGCCATTTCATCATACCAATACTTCCATTACCAGAGACACCCTGTATAAATATTGTTATTATACCAAAACCTGCTGGTATTATAGGGTTGGAACCTTGGAAGTGTGATTGGCATTACTCATCAAGCCACATAATCATATCATCGTATACTCTGTTTCTAATATTGATAAAAGCTTTATAACCTTGATAGATGAAACTGAGAATATGAAAACAAAAGTTTACTTATTTATTCAAACATTCTTAAATTCCATTAGTAGAAATACTAAAAGGTCTACTAAGCAAAAACATTATCATGGGATATTAACATGATGAAACAACCATCACTAATTTGCATTTTGATATAATGTACTCCTTGAAGAATTAATAAAGTAACTTTAGTAGAATTGTTATTTCAAAAATGAAAACAAAAAGTAGGCGATGGTGCTTTGTTATGTTTAGACCACCTATACAGAGATAGGCAACGCACTTAAGAAGTTTTATTCAACATGACATACACATCCCGATCAGACTCCCATATCACGCTTTACGGTAAGCAAGATTGAAAGAAAGTTTGCTGAAAGGGGAGATGTTAGGTGAGATCCCGACAACACCTAAATGTGGCAGAAGATGCAGAATTAAATATTCTGTTTGAAGTGCAAGAAAATCCTCACAGTACTATTCGAGCGCTGGTTACTAGTAATAATGTTAGTCAAACGTCTTTTGTTAAGTGTTGAAAAAACCATAGATGGCATCTATACAAGGTGAGTTTAGTTGAAGAACCGGATTATCTTTTCTGACGAAGCAACGTTTTGTCTTAACGGGGTGGTTAACAAACAAAATTATCGCTATTGGGCACCCCAAAACCTACACTGGATGATGGAGGTACATACTCAATATCCCGAAAAATTGAATGTTTGGGCGGGCATTATCGGCAATAGAATTTTAAGTCCCTATTTTATCAAAGGTACAGATGAAAAGTAGAACTTCTGAAAGATCATCTTGTTTCTGCTCTAGTTGACTTGTATCCAGATAATGAAGAACCCGATGTCCTAATACTAGTTTGTGGTACCAGCATGATGGAGTCCCCCCCCCCCCCCCCAATTATCGTGTTTCTGTTATGGACTATTTGAACGAAGTGTTTCCAGGTCGCTAGATTGAATGACGAGCAGCAATTGAGTGACCGGCTCGGTCTCCTGATCTCACTTCTTTAGATCTTTTTTGTTTTGTTTTTTTTTAAATAAATCAAATTCTATTGAAATTTTTAAAAGAGGATCCGAAACAAACAGATATGCTTCGCAACGTGTCAAACGAGTTTATTCAAAGACTCGCATTTTTGCCAAGAATTACCTGGGTCCCAGTTCGAACACACTTGGCTTCGTTTGTTATTTATTGCGTATTTTTTCTATCTGGAATAAATCAGCTCGTTACGCCACTGACATAATTGCATGCCTGCCGTTCGCAGAATTTTTAAGAGAATCAGAATCTGTAAGAAAAAATGGGGGTTGCCATTTAAAAACTTGATGACGTCATCGGGGGTAAGGGTGGGGGTAAAGAAAAAATGAAAATCATTCGAATAGATGCTCTATTGGGAAATAAAGTTGACGTATCCGAGGATTTTGGCCTCGGATGCACAGAGAATTTTTTATTTAAAGCGTTCTCGTTTTTGATTTTTCCTTTTTTCTTATATAATCATGAGGTTATGCTTCTTAAACCACTTTTTTAGCTTTTATGATTCCATTGTTTTGCAGTTTATTTCATGTCTGTCTATAACTACAATAAAATATTGTAAGAAATTGGTTATAAATTAGTGTGACGCAATAAAACAAATGCAGACAATTTAAAAACAAAAACAAAACCAAGGAAATTATTGGATTGTAATCTAGGGCAAATATTTAAGTCAGTATGAATTCGTCATTGACATTGATAAAATTAGTATGAATGACATCATCAAAAGGATTCTTTAATGCGTGAGTACTATGTTAACATAATAATAGGGGGAACAGTAAAATCCAAGCGAACATAACCGGTAATTGTTTATATTATTTCCTTCCACTACTGGTAGACACATCATACCCAAAGGGAAATACACTCTAATGCCAACGATATTTATAGCAAAATGCAGTGGTAATTCCACATTTATAATTACAGAAACTTGTTCTTTCCATAATATATTCAAAATATAATTCATTATAAATCATTTTCTCCGCCATTACTAGTTTAACATCATCCTTGTATTTTGCTCATTTGTGGTAGAAGATAAAAGGGTTGATAATGTTATCAGTTGAAGTTTACGTTTAGTTATTATAGTCGGTACTCGCACAAATAGTACGTACAACACACACACATATAGAGACCTATCTTGTCTCGTGAATAATTTATCTCGACCACGATTTCGTCGTACGTAATTACATTTTTAAGTGCGATTAAACATTTTAAAGTAGCATTTTATCTCTGTTTTATGATAGAACATGGATTCTGTTATGGTGACAAATGGGATTTGCAAATCTCAGTTTTAGACGTTCGCGAGTAAAGTGACGCTTATAGCGACGCTCGTTGCGCCCGTTGCCAGGCAACAGGCACCGCACGTGACGCCTCAAGAGCGTCCAGACGCTGCTCTAAATGTAGTGCCCCGAGAAAAGGACGAGAGTCAAATAAGCTCAAGATCGCCCAGTTTTATAAGTGTCGTATATTCGTATTTTTTATGTCTTCATTTTATTACGATACACGGTTTATTTCGTGAGAAATGGTCGTTCAAAACTCGTTATTTTCTGTATATGTGTAATTAGATTTTGATAGTAATGAACAAATATGTTCTCGTAAACAAGGAATTTCTGGTTTGCGTATTGGGAAGTTTAATTTGTCAACAGATTGCAGGTAAGGGTTAGAATCTGAAAAGTTACTAATGAAGTGGGTGTTGATTAATGAAACTGAATAAACATTTATAGAGAGGAAGGGGGGGGGGAATAGTCCTTGATATTTTTTGTTTATAGTAATTCTAATTAGCATTGCGGTGACATAGATATTGTCAAACATTAAAAGTAAATTTAGTTAATTGTGAAAGGACTTGTTTATCAAATTCAAATACCGGATATGTATGCATGCAAAACGCGTATGTAGTATTAAATTCGGAATTTTGTGTCTAATGTTATCAAGTTTTGTTTCTTTCCTGTTGACACATTTAAGGGAAAATAGATGTGTGAGAATTATGTATGTTTGTATGTCTTCAAAGGTATATGGTAACCTCGTAAGCGTGCTCTTTGTATTACCACCTTTGATGTCTAGCAATCACGTTTATTTATGACCCTTTTTCGTTATCTTTTATCCTTAGATCTTCTCTTTGCTTCTTTTATCCTTCATTCTTGCACACATTTGTGGTAGTTTTAGTATTGTTTGAATAGGTATTCTGAATTCTTAATTAAACGTTTCAGTTTTGATCTGAACACATTGATTGTTAAGCTTTTTGATGATGATGTGGCTTTTCTGTAGTTGTGCAATTTCAACCGTGACTTTTGTTCTTTCCGACTTTGATATTCTTTCATTTTACGTTATATTCAATGGAAAAGAAAATAGGATTATTTCTTCCATTTTCTTTACTTTTTGTAATATCAAAATCAAGATGTATACAAGGTAATATATAGTTTCTGTCTCGACCAGAAATGACAAATATTCCATTTTGCAACACTGTATATTTTTGGATTTTCCTCTTTAATTTTATTTGTCAATCTCTAGAAAACCAGAAACATTATTTTGTTGTTTTCCTGTTAGCTTCTAAAACGAATCATTGCTGCAAATAATTTTATGGTATGGTACTCATTATAATAATATGCATTTTCTTCAATACCTTACCAATAGTTGGATTGTCTTTATTGTATGCTTTTTGCCATCTTGTTTCCATCCAACCTTAATAATACAATTGATTAGACAATATCTTTTGGGTTTGAATCCAACTTGTTTGAATTACAATACAATTCAACATTTTGTTATTGTAGAGAGTTTTTTCAAGAATAAAACAAAACCAAGAATACACAATGTGTCTCACTTTTCGTCTTGCAGACCTCTGTCTACATCTTGTTGAATTATTCGAGTTGATTTCAAATTTTGATCAAGGTTTTGTTTTTTTGAAAAAAGGATAGCCAGCAGTTAGCAGATGATGACATGACATGACATGATATTGATAAATCATCAAAGGTTGAAACATTCTTATCAACTGTCTTGCTCTGATTTGGGCATGAAAACTATTTTTACAAGATTCATTCCAAAATGCCTTGGTACAAGCAAATAAAGGTGATGCATAATAGTGCACAACATACCAAATGGTTTCTATAAGTTGATTTTGATTCACTATTATGATTCAAAAATAAAACAATCCAAACAAAGAAATTTTCATATTCAAGATTTTGCAGGAAAAATCTAAGGATGTGTTTTTTAGAATGAACAAATCAAAATCACAGAAATAATACTATGGTACACTCGACCTATACAAAAGTGTTTCCCAATAGGTGATGTGTGCTGCTGAGTTGTCTGATTATCTCAGTGTTACTACATATTTAAAGAAAAACAGAATTATAGAGTACTATTAAGTGGCTGCTAGAATACTTTATACAGTGTGTCCGAAAAGAATGGAATATCCTATACAGTGTGTCCCAATTTCGATGCTCACTATTGCGATCTCGGAAATTGCAAGAGATACGAAGTCGGTTAAATCAGAAAAGTTTTGGCTATTTTGGAGATCAGTTTACTTATGCTTTTGTTTTTTCAAAAAAGTTCACGGCTTACTAGATATTTGCTAAAAACGAGATTCTCTTTTTTTTTTTTTTAAATAAAAACCATTTCCCACTTAGTGTGCCATGGCTTTAAACATATGAAAATCATTGGTTTTTGTCAGATAAATTACATTTGTTCTGTAACAATTACTAAAACAAAACAAAAGACGCTTTTAAGATACTTTACTGAGCATTCACAGATATCATCAACTAAGCATCCAGTGCCCCATAAAAGCGTATTTATTTTGTTTTAGCAATTTTTGCATAACAAATAAATTTCTTTGATAAAACTCCACGACTTTGTGTGTTAGATGTCATGGTACACTATGATGAAAAATGATTTTCACTTCATAACTCGGTAAAACAAAAGAATAGCTATGTCAAACCATGTATCACTGAAAAGCATTTAAGGCGTGCAGTTCAGTAATATGGAAATCAAGTAGGCGTTCCATTAGAAAAAATTTGATTTACGTTTCACCGCCGAAATAAAACAAAAGACAATTGTGAAAATAATTTTTTTGTGTTTCGGAGTAAACTCTTTAAAACACCCTCTTTGCTGTTCTTTTCTATCTTTGCTCGGTCCTGAGATATTTCACTTAAAAAAAAAATAAAATAATTTTGTTTTTAGCAAATATCTAGTAAGCCGTGAACTTTTTTGAAAAAACAAAAGCATAAGTAAACTGATCTCCAAAATAGCCAAAACTTTTCCAATTTAACCAACTTCGTATCTCTTACAATTTCCGAGATCCCAATAGTAAGCATCGAAATTGGGACACACTATATATCTCAGTAAATATGCATTTTATGAAAAAATGTTTTCTATAAAAGTTGTTTAGTGTTTAGTTTTACATTACAGGGTAATACCAAATAACTATAGTTTAAAAAAACAAAAGCGCGACGAATATCGCTTTAATTTTTTTTATTTGGAAGGTATCCCTTTATTGTACTCATTTGATAGAGAATATTTTTCTCTTTTCAACGATGTAAAACTTTGATACACTTGCTTAAGTAAATTTTGATTAAAATGCAAAAAATTGTTTGAATAACGCTTAAAAGTTTGTTCGGTCTTTTAAATTTTCAAGATTATCTAGTCACATTATGGTCGGTGTGATACACTTTTGTTTGTTGCAAAAATTGAATGCGTCGTAGAAATGTCAATTAATAACCGAACTAAAGTGAAAAGTTATTCGTTTAATTAATTTAGACATATTGATTAACTTAAGGACAACTAAGTTACAAAAAATAAGACTTGCTATGGATCATTTATCAGAAAGGCATCGCATCGAAATTTTAATGATGCTGGGATATTGAGACAGAAGGAAGAAGTTTGCAAGTAAAATAAGGCAACGTTTTGTTTGAATGGTACCATTAACTAGCAAAACGCACTGGTCTTCGCTAAATCCTGGCTGGTATGTAGAAGCGCACCCCTAATATCAGCAGAAAGTCAATGTTTGGGCAGGAATTATTAGAACCCAAAATCTAGATTTCTTAAGGTTTGACTTAGGTCTTGCTTTAGCTGTTCTATTTCCTAATGAACTAGATCCATAACAGAATGTGGTTGCAACAAGACGGGGTTCCTCCTCATTTCGGAATTCATGTCCGACAGTTTCTTGACAATACTTTCGCTTATCTATGGATAGACAGAAGAGGTGGCTAGCTCGCTCGCTCGCCATATTTAAGTCCACTTGATTTTTCCTGTGGGGCCATCTCAAAAGTAAGATTTATGTCGATATACCGGAAGATATTGGAACTCTAAAAGACCGTATAAGAACAGAGATTAGAGCTATCACACCAGAAACCCTTCAAAATGTAATAAACGAATCTAAAAGACGACTTTATCATTGCCAAGCTGTGAATGGTGCACACTTTGAATATCTTCTATGAACTGTAGAGTGTAGTTATACAAAATTTTCAATTCATAACAGATGAATATTGAAATAAACTTTCAAACAATTTTTTGCGTTTCAATCAAAATTTACTTATGCAAGTATATCAAAATTTTGCATCATTGAAAAGAGAAAACCATTTTCTATCAAATGAGTACAATAAAGGAATACCTTCCCATTTAAAAAAATTGAAGCGCTATTCGTCGCGCTTTTGTTTTTTTAAAATATAGTTATTTGGTATTGCCCTGTAATGCAAAACTAAACACTAAACAACTTTTATAGGAAACATTTTTCCATAAAATGCATATTTACTGAGATATATAGGATATTCCATACTTTTCGGACACCCTGTATAAGGTCGTGAGCTCAGAGCTGTATAGACACCTATTTACATTAGAAGTATGTATCAAACCAAACAGTAACCAAAACTCCCAAGATCCATCTGTGGTCCCATTTCAGAGGACCAGAGAAAACCGCCAGAGATAGTTTCAGCATCACAGGTCTGTTCTGTTTACAAACGAATTTAGTTCAGTTTTAGTTTTCTGATGAATTTTGTGTGAGCAGCATCGTAAGGTTCAAGCATACATTGAGATGCAACTTTTACATCATCGAATGTATCAAGAAACACGGCTATAGAATAATGGTTTGCAAAACTAGAACTAATTCTTCAAGAGTTTGGAGGATGACTACACAGTGTTTCAAGTTCAAGACTCATCATTGGGCTTAAATTAGACTTTTGTTGTTTGGGCAAAGTTGAGAGGTTTGAGAAAAATGGTAACATTCAGATAATGCTATACTGTTGTAATCGTCAGAGAACCAGAAGAAAATATCAAACTTACTTAAAAGAAAAACAAAATTGATATGCCAAACACTTTTGGAACATTCTGTATAATTGAGAATAATTTTAGAACATAGAGGTAATCATTTTGTACAATATTCCCAGATATGTATTTCTACAGATAATGGCTCTATCTTCCATCCATAGATCTTTGGAATAATTTGTATGTACGTATATTGAATAATTAAATGATACAATGGTCGTGTCCAAGAGCAACCATCAAGTAGTAGCAATAATAATTTGCTACCGGTATTGCTTTAAAAAGCGCTTTCGTATTTGTGTATATTCAAGGTTATACATAAGGCAATCCGACAACAGACCAAAAATGCTTAACAGATCTTCTGTACTGTATGACGAGTGAAGTTCTATGCTGAAGCTTAAGACATAGCGCTCTCCTTTCTCAATTTCTAGTCTTTATCTGTCTCTCATTCTCATACATCTATCTATAGTTTATGAACTGACATCTTCTAGTTTTGGAAAAATCTAGCCTTCTTGTTGATTACTTCAATAGACAAGATTTGAAGATTTTAAAAGAAACTGTTTTGTCTCAACAGTTGTCAGTGCAATTTTGATAATCATCTTGCCATATTTCAGCAATTCAAAATGAAAAACTCCTTTTTGGTTACCATAGATAAAACATAACCATTTTGGTTTTGTCACAGAGATTGTTGTCTTCAAGAGTTTAACTATCAATATTTTTGATCCACATTGGTATACAGATTCTACCATAACAATTTTTTTTTTACTGAAGCAGGAATGAAAGACGAATAAACACATGGTTTTGTCATCCCTTGATGATTTCATGTGACACACATTTCTTGAATCCATACTTTACCTCTTGACGGTGTGACTTTCTCAACAAACCACGCGGTCGTGTTAAATACATGAGAAATATTCCATTGCCTTAACATTACCCGTCTATACTATTGGGCAGGTGTTTTAAGTCAATTTGTTTAGTTTTTGAAGGAGTTCAACAAAGTACCAGTGAAGAAACTACAAAAAAAAAGAAAAGTACAACTTCTACATCATGATGAGTTCTGAGCATCAAAACATCGCGTGTATCTCTCCATTAATTAAGCATCGTTATATTTTCTTCTGCAAAAATCTCATTGCTCTTGAGCTTTTTGCTGACAACACTCTTCGAGTTGTATTTGCGATTGGAACCTACAGTTCGTACAAGAAGTGTTTTTCTCTTAGGTATGTCCGCTTGATGTATATACAGTGTGTCCACATTTATCGATATGTTCAGAATAAATAAAATTTTGTATTTTTTTAAAATATTTAAAATAAACAGTAGTGTGCTTCTTCTTTTTTTTATTTTAAGGGTCCCGCAAAACTTCCAGCCGGCCCTACATTACACCTATCCATAAAACAATTCGAAGAAATTTTTCTATTTCGTTTCAGTTAGTCCAAAGCTTTTACGCGATCTTTAGGTTTTTCAACTATTTTTGCAGTTCGCTCAGCGTAAAGGTTAGTTTGTTCCATCATGCATGTAGTACCTTACAATATCATCAGTAATAAAAATCTTGAATGCCGGCCATACGCATAGAATTTAGTTTATAGAATGATGACGCGCGAGGTAGAAACGTTGTACCACGAAAAAATATTTAAAAAAACAAAAACGAAGCAAATTTCAAGGAAAAATATTCAATACTGACAATGTTACACCACAGATTACATTAAAAAAAGGTAAGTCCAAAAAAAAGTTAATCTAACCTAACAATTGTTTTAAATGAAACCCTTTTTTTTCAATTGCTCCCTGCATCTAGCATTATTGAAGAATGTCTAAAGAATACTGTCTAGTCATATTTGTTGATCACAGAGATATACTTAATAAGCTTAAGACTGGGAAACTATTTTTTCTGTTGAATGAATAAAATGCAGCACATTGGAGACAATTAAATGATGACATATTGTTTCTCGACAGATAAAATGTAAAAATTAATAACGATTTGTTCAGAATATTAGTGCATATAATGCACATATTCTGTAAAATACAAATTATGTAAATTGAATTGCCGACCAGTACAGATTAACATAAAAAAAATATTCAACGTCAAAACTAGTTTAAAAAACTGTTTACTTTTGATAAAATTGTACTCGCTTTGATAATGACCTAATATCAGCAATATACACGAAGTTTTGTTTTTATTTAATATAATAAAAAAAAGATAGGTTCACAGTAAATTTAATATTGTTGATAAGTTAAATAAAAATTTTCAAGTAACAAGATAAGAATTTCATAATCGAGAATCTAACAAAAGATGTTTCCCTCTTCTTCCTTTCACTTTGAGCCTGATAAAGATTTCAATTTATAAAATTTTTACAAAATGAAATATTATTTATATTCTGAAATACAATTTTAAAAGTTGAAAACTTTACTAAAAATAATAAAATTGATGAATTTTTAGAAAAAGCTCAAAATATACTCTGTTCATAATTTCAAGGTTAAGTTTTAGAACAGTTCCTTTTATTATTGTTTTATATAATTCTCTTTCTTTAAAATTTTTTATTATACATTTAAATTCCAAGATTCATGCAATGATTAATGTGTAAGTAATTGTCCAGAATAATTACAGAGACCAGCATCAACTTCCTCCTCGAAATATAATTATTCTATATTTTTTGTTGAGAATGTTAAATTCTATTCAAATAAGATAGTGTAGTAAGAATCGTTGTTTTTTATTCTTTAAACAAAAAATCTACAATTTACGTAATTATTCAACAAGGTTGACTTTTTTACTGCTTATCAATGCTTGGATGCGTTATCATTTATCTGGAAGCTAAAAAATGTTTTACTTTTATCTTTGTGTACAACCACGAATACGTTTTTACAGCTTTAAGATATCTAATTTGTGTTAATATACTTATATTTCATGCAGACAAAATAATTGTTAATTATTTCAAAATATTAATTGGAATTTTATAGGACAAAAGAGAAATAAGAATTAAAAAAGTGAAAGAAATTCTGTACTTGTTTTAAATATTTTTTTAGTGCTTTTAGTGTTCTGTGTGAACTCGAAGAATGAGAAATGCTTATCAGTTTTAAATTTTTCAAGCACGCAAATTTGGAGATTGGTATGATTATTAGATAAGAATCATAATTGTAAAGAACTTTACTCATTGGAGTAAATATTAGGTTAGTATTTGTATCGATGAATGCAAGTTCTATTATCATTTTATCGATACAATTATTTTTAGAATACTAGAGGCACATCTTACGTAAATTACTAATAAACTATATCACTTTTCTTTTGTTTCCATTTTCTGTTCAAACTTTTATTATTTTTATTTCAGAACATTGTTATTGTTTCTTACCTTTACATTTCTTATTCATAATTTTCACTTTTATACTCTTTATTTTATTCAAGAAAAAGCTGTGTCTATCTTTTTAGTTTTTAGATATAGAAAACAGAAAAGAGAGTTCTTAGGACAATTTGGATAATAATCTTTCCCGTTTAAAAGATAAGTACAAATTTCTTAACACCAATTCATGCTGGGCGCCAATTTAATGTAACAAACTTTTCTCCGACACATTTGTCATTTTCCTTTGCTGTTTTCTTTTCTCTTTTTGTGCAATATTATGCAATAGCACTTGTATTACAAATCTGATAACGGAATAGTAGATCACACTAGTAGTTTTATCAGTGGTATGTCGAATTTCTTGGTATTATTGCCATTGGTTTAATTTTATCATCAACCAATGATTATATCACTGTTAAATAATCTTTTTTTAAAGTGCCTTTAAAGAAGTCGAATAACTTTTAATTGCAGATTTTAGTTTAATCTGAGTTACCATGTTTCAGTGTAGTATTTATTTTTGCAGGACTATTCTTTTTAATCTAATTTAAGTTGGCTCTGTTATAGTGACTCTTAGAAGTCAGTCAAACACACTATTAGTTAATATCATGCAATCATAAATTATAGGGACGTCAATATGGTGAAGTAGAATTATGACAGAAAGGTTGAAAAATGCTGGGTTAGAACTATTTGACACTATGCTAAATTTTATGGAAATTTTATATAAGAATTTTTACAAAAATTTCTTTGAAAATGTTTGGCACGTTGTTGTGGCGAGTTGTATGCAACTATGCATAGTTTTTTACAAAACTTTTGATGTTGGCGTGCGCAATATCAATCTATTTACAGCTGTTTGCAGTGACCTTTAATGCGACTCGTAAACATAACCTCAAATAATAGGGAAGCAAGCGACGTGCAGACGATCAGCTGATTGCGGTTTGCGCATGGATGCGCTCACGTTTACCGCATTTTCTGCAAGAAATTTACCAATTTTTAAAACATGTTCTATAAACATTTTATTGCCAAAAATTTCTGTGTAAACTCCGCTTGCAACGACCGAATTTTTTTAAGAAATTAATTGGTACAAAATTTTTTAGAAAATTTAGCATAGTGTCAAACAGCCTTTAGATTACATAAAAATCTATTATTTTTGAAATCAGTTTGTTATTGTTTTTGTTTTCTCAAGAGGATCTATGGTAATACTAGATATTTGTTAAAAACACATTTCAAAACCCATTCATCATACTGAATTAGAATAAGGTGTAAATCAAATGCAAAATACAAAAAAACACATTTCTGAATTGCTTTTTGTTTCACTACAACATAAAGGCCAAATGGAATGCTTACTTGATTTTGATACCATTTATAGCTTGTATTAAACAATTTTTAGAAGTGTAATGTTCTGCATAGTTGTCCCTTTATTTTAAAAAAGCAGTTAGTTCTTAAAAACTAGTCTTTATTTAAGGATGTACAATGTTGAACAAAAGAGTGCTAACAGAAACTTCAAGCTTGAAATTCATGAATATTGACGTAGTAATCATACGGTAAAAGCCTGTATAGCGTCAGTCAGATGAAAAACTTTTGACTATGATTCTTAAACTAACTAAACAGACATTTTTATTACTTTTGTCAATTTGACATATACTGTGTGTCCACATTTCGATGCTCACTATTGGGATCTCGGAAATTGTAAGAGATACGAAGTCGGTTAAATTAGAAAAGATTTGGCTATTTTGCAGATCAGTTTACTTATGCTTTTGTTTTTTCAAAAAAGTTCACGGCTTACTAGATATTTGCTAAAATCGAAATTATCTTATTTTCTTTAAAGTGAAATATCTTAGGAACGAGCAAAGATAGAAAAAAACAGCAAAAAGAAGGTGTTGTAGAGAATTTACTCCGAAACACAAAAAAATTATTTTCGCAGTTGTCTTTTGTTTTACTTCGGCGGTGAAACGTAAATCCTGGAGCGCTTACTTGATTTCCATATTACTGAACTGCACGCCTTAAATGCTTTTCAGTGATACATAGTTTGACATAGCTATTCTTTTGTTTTACCGAGTTATGAAGTGAAAATCATTTTTCATCATAGTGTGCTATGACATCTAATACACAAAGTCGTGGAGTTTTATCCAAGAAATTCATTTGTTATGCAAAAATTGCTAAAACAAAATAAATACGCTATTTGATGTTATCTGTGAATGCTCAGTAAAGTATCTTAAAAGCGTCTTTTGTTTTGTCTTAGCAATTGTTACATAAGAAATGTAATTTATCCGACAAAAATCAATGATTTTCATATGTTTAAAGTCATGGCAGACTGTGGGAAATGCTTTTGATTTAAAAAAAAAATAAGATAATTTCGTTTTTTAGCAAATATCTACTAAGCCGTGAACTTTTTTGAAAAAAACAAAAGCGTAAGTAAACTGATCTCCAAAATAGCCAAATCTCTTCTAATTTAACCGACTTCGTATCTCTTACAATTTCCGAGATCCCAATAGTGAGTATCGAAATGTGGACACACTGTATTTTATTTTACAAAAAACACCAATTCATTAACTTTCAGCCGACTGTCAGTGCCCATTTGATATAACTCTGAATATCAAATGACTCTTCAATAATTTTGTGTATTTTATATGCAATCGGACATGAATAAATATTTGAACGAATTTTGTACTAGAGAATGTACATTTTACATCCATGAATTATTCAGGCAAATCTTGTACTAAAACTTGTGCCCAGAAGCAATCATAAACTTTTTGAACGATCGACAGCAAACGTCAATTTCCATAAATGCAAAGGCAGCACTTTTAAAGGTCACCTCTTTGCTGACTGTAGCGCGTAATGATGGTTACCTTTGAGTATTAGATGGTTACTGTTCGTGGATGCAACCAATGTTTAGATATTAGATGTTAAATTGAAAAAAACTGAATTGGAATTCGCGATTTTCATCAAGCAATAGATGGCGTTAGATCTATTTTGCAAATATGGTAGAAATAACTTGCCATCATCAATAATGAATTAATTTTTGTGTTTGTTACGTTGACATGACTTATAATAGTTGTATATAATTTGCAATCATCCAAGTACGTTTTTCGTTTCATAGGATACGCAATTGGGTTATTTTTTCATGGCACATTAGTAGTGAACAATGCTTGTAACCAGAAGCAGGCAGCACACTAGGATGCTACCAATCAGGAACTTTTTCATTGGTAGAATGCTACCTACCCCTTGTCACAATTCACAAGCAATGCTTAAAACAACATTGCCAAAGTTAGCGATAAATTTCCAGGTTTGATGATTTTACAATTTGACTGTTTCTGATAATATGTTTTGTCATTGTTGCAACAATGTGTTGTTTACTATCGTGTTAGTTTTTTAATTTCCAACACATTGTCCATCCCATGAAAATGACGGGGGTTTGGAAAAAGAAATACTGATATTTTAAAAATTTAGGTTAATTTTATATAAATCAAAAGATTGATGGACGAACGTCACACAGTGAGCGACATCTTTCCTTTATCTTCACGTTTCCGTCAACTGTGCATCCACCTTTCAAAGCCAGTTGATGTGAGATAAAGTACCGACACCAAACAAAAAACGATCGCAAATTGAACTCAATAACGATTTTCTCTCCGCCAGAGGCGTTGTTGTTCTGTGTCAAATTTGACACGTTTAACCGTCAGTTTTTAGCTTCATTCACAATACCCAAATTAGTAATTATACTTAACCGCAGAACTTGGTAAGTTTTCATAACAATATAATCATTCATAATCAAACCAATTAGTAATTATACTTAGCTTGCAAGGTCCAAGCTTTTTCGTTAATTTACGTAGTAATTGAAATTCTTGACATGCGCATTTTTGTAATTTTTTGCTTTCTTGTTTGTATGGTGCGATGTCGCACGTGTCGCTCGTTCAGTTCTTCATAATCTCTAAAATCCGGCAGCGCTCAAGTGTAAAAAAAAAGTGATTTTCGAGTGTTTCAATTTTTTTTTTAATTTTAGGGTTATAGGGGTTACACGCGCTTTATATTTTTCACGAATTTCATGTAGCTACATTAGAAAACTGCAGCTGCTTCCAATGAATGGCTGATAGAGGGCACCGTTAAATATTGACTAATTGCTAAATTGATTTTAACAATGTCAATGCAAGTTTTCAAAGATATTCTAAGTGTAATTATAAGTGCTAATTCGAATTACTAATTTAGGTATTGTGAATGAAGCTTATAAGTTTGAGGTTATTAGAATTTAAATTTTAGAAAAACGTTATTTATAAACTGGCAACGTGTAGTTTTCAATCGTCGTGACATCTATTATAGAGATTTTAAAATATCGTCTAACATCGATGGTTTGTTGTCAAGCTAATTTCCCGATTTTTGTGGGAGTTATTCTACTTGTTTAATCACTATGAATGTTGCCAACCAAACAAACTTTGACATATCTATTTATAGCAACTGACATATTCTTATTTTACCTAACCAAAAAGAAGTAATGAAAACAATACCGAATATATTTAAATGTATTTAATTTTAATTATTAATTTACTATTGAATTGTTACTGAAATTTACGCGTAACTAAGATTAATAATTTTCTAATTTCAGATATATTTTAAAGAATGTCACCAGAACGGTCTGGTTCACCACAAGAACAAGCTTTAGCACCAAAAATGTCGGTACCAGCCAGTCCCGTAGCAGGAACGCCTGCACGAGAAGCAGAATCGCCGTTAGCTCTTTTATTAGCAGTAGCCCAGAGCCAGAGTAATCGTGCCACTGATGATGACCTCACGAGTTTGTCGTGGTTACATGAGAGAGATGTACTTAAAGGTTGCATTTAATCCAGTTTATCAGTTTTCGCCGCAATGTTTCTTATTTCATTTCCAGGAATAAATCTCGTCAATCCGTCACCATCAAATAGTGTTCATACTACTCCAGTAAAGGCGTATAATTCTAATAATAATCAAATATTATCTAATCAATCACCTACTAGTGATTTTATAGACGATTCATCGATATCTGCTGCTGAGTCTTCAGGTAGTTCATTGAATAGTCCGACGCCTTATCAGAACAATCAACAGCAAAATGGAACTCAGAGGAATAAACATCCACATAATGTTCCATATGACCCCATGGTACATACATCTAGTAAACCTCCATATTCATTTTCTTGCCTTATTTTTATGGCCATAGAAGACTCGGAACAAAAAGCTTTGCCTGTGAAGGAAATATATGCTTGGATATTAGAGCACTTTCCATACTTTCGAAATGCTCCAACTGGATGGAAGAACAGTGTAAGACATAATTTATCATTGAATAAATGTTTCCAAAAAGTAGAAAAAGCACCAGTAAGTTATATAATTGATGTTTTAATTTTATAAATGTTAATATCGAAACAAAAATTATTTTAGAATCTTGGAAAAGGTTCATTGTGGACTGTAGATCCTCAATTTAGACCTAACCTTCTTCAGGCATTGACCAGATCACCATTTCATCCGTGTTCAACTTTGGATCCCACTGCCTATTTTAATAATAATCGTCCCGCATCTTCAGACAAAAATGGACCTTGTCGTTTACCAAATCCTGAATTATTTCCGTACCTGTCTCGAACTTTAGCTGCTAGTGAAATGAAACACCAAGTAAAACTTGAAACGTCAGATGACTCCTTAGATGCAGTTGATGCTGCAGCTGTTATGTTGAGTCTAAAAAATGGACCACGATACCGACATAGGAAAGAAAAAGTCGCATTTCAAGTTATAACCAATTCACCCAGTGAAGATCATACTTATAGTGCTTCTGAAAATTTGACCATCTCAACAGATGAAGCATTTGAAAGTGATGATGAAAAGTGAGTATTGAAAAATAATCTCTTATTTATATCTGGTACACTGGATTTCATAAACTGTAATGTTTTTTGTTTGTTCGATAAATACCGCTTCTTATTAGATAGGCATTGAAAATGAAGATCATTCAATTTTTCTTTAAGTCTGACATCAACTTGATATAGAATACAGCAATAAAGCTTTTTTGATTTTTTTTTGTTTTTTCAATAGGGAAGAATCTGAAGACAAAAATGAAACACTTACTCGATTTTGTACAATTGAATAGCTCATTCTAGATGCTCCTAGGTATAGTTCAATTGTTACTCTTTTGGGTTGACATCATTATCATCTGATAACTTTACGTATGGCTTAGATTAAATCAGAAACAAACTTGACGACCCTGAAAGTAATTAAAATATGTAAAAGCACTGCTGTTTTGATGTTTAGGATGTCAATAATTAATAAATTAATAAACACAGTATTTTTTTTGTTTTGTTATTTATTTCTGTTGTTTAATTAAAGACAAAACGAGAAGTAAAATTGTGACATCATTTCAAAAAGGGTAGAAATTCAATTGTATATGTTGTGTACAGTTATTATTTTGTTTTTAAAAGTTGATGAAGAAAAAACACTCATGAAAATCAAAGTATGCTTTAAATAGTCTTTGCAATAAATACAAAATTTTATTGCTTTTGTTAAGTAAATGACTTTTGTTAGGAAGAAAAACAAAAAGAATGGCATTTTTTATCATTATTTGGAGTTTCGGAGTAACAAACAGTAAATATAAATTTTCATTGATTTATTTTTGGCTTAATTCAAGTTCTTGCTCATATTCTTATGGTACTAACTTGCAAAATTCAATGTTAACAGAGATCAAGTTGGTAAAAGATATAATTCTTGTATTTTTATTCACCTATGCAAACTAACCATCCAATTTTCATACAAAAACTGCTTTTTCTTAAATTGTCAGAATCTGTTCAACAAATATATTTAATACACTGTCTCTCAATTGCATAAAGTGCTTTTAATGCATTGTCAAGTTAAGAACGTCATTAACCAATCAGACGCAGTAAAATAATTGAATTTGATTTCATCGTTGACATTACCATTTCTTGAATTGTTAAAAACTGACGATTTTAAATATTCAACTGAAATTGTTAACTTTAAATTATGAACACTAACAAGACCTTCATTTTTAGGTTATGTTTATAAATTGCATGCCTGATATATTTGTATTGGTTGCACTTGATCCCCTCTTAACTTTTGTTTTTGAATGTTATTGCTTTAAGCATCAATTTGAAATCAAATGGCATCAATTAGAATTTCTCTGATGCATGCAAACAGAAGTGTAATCTAGTAATAAAACAATTACTTATTCAAAATAGCTTAATACAGTATGTCCATATTTTGATGCTCACTATTGGGATCTCAGAAATTGTAAGAGATACAAAGTCAGTTAAATTAGAAAAGTTTTGGCTATTTTGGAGATCAGTTTATTTATGCTTTTGTTTTTTCAAAAAAGTTCACGGCTTAGTAGATATTTGCTAAAAACAAAATTATCTTATTTTTTTTTTAAATAAAAAGCATTTCCCACTTAGTGTGCCATGGCTTTAAACATATGAAAATCATTGATTTTTGTCAGATAAATTAAATTTGTTATGTAGCAATTGCTAAAACAAAACAAAAGACGCTTTTAAGATACTTTACTGAGCATTCACAGATAGCACCAAATAAGCAGCTAATGCCCCATAAAAGCGTATTTATTTTGTTTTAGCAATTTTTGCATAACAAATGAATTTCTTTGATAAAACTTCACGACTTTGTGTGTTACATGTCATGGCACACTATGATGAAAAATGATTTTCACTTCATAACTCGGTAAAATAAAAGAATAGCTATGTCAAACCATGTATCATTGAAAATCATTTAAGGCGTGCAGTTCAGTAATATGAAAATCAAGTAGGCGTTCCATTAGAAAAAATTTGGATTTATGTTTCACCACCAAAGTAAAACAAAAGAAAATTGCGAAAATAATTTTTTTGTGTTTTGCAGTAAATTCTCTAAAACACCCTCTTTGCTGTTCTTTTCTATCTTTGCTCGTTCCTGAGATATTTCACTTTAAAAAAAATAGAATAATTTCGTTTTTAGCAAATATCTAGTAAGCTGTGAACTTTTTTGGAAAAACAAAACCATAAGTAAACTGCTCTCCAAAATAGCCAAATCTTTTCTAATTTAACCGACTTCGTATCTCTTACAATTTCCGAGATCCCAATAGTGAGCATCGAAATGTGGATAATGTTTGCGTTTTAATCAAAATTTACTTATGCAAGTCTTACATCATTGAAAAGAGAAAAACATTCTCTATCAAATAAGTACCTTCCCATTAAAAAAAAATTGAAGGGTTGATCGTCGCGCATTTGTTTTTTTAAAAAATAGTAATTTGGTATTGCCCTGTAATGTAAAACTAAACACTAAACAATTTATATAGGAAACATTTTTCCATAAAATGCATATTTAGTAAGATATATAGGATATTCCATACTTTTCGGACACACTGTATATACAGGGTATCTCCAAAAGGTTGGGACATGGCTTAACTGCAGACTCATGGGATAAAAATAAGATTTAACCCAACTTACCTATATCCAAAATGGTCTCGTTAAGTTGGTACGAGGCGTTAAAGTTTTTTGAAAAAAAATTAATTTTGCGTATAAAAATAGTAGGCTTTGATCGATTTTTATAATTTTTAGTATGGCATGTTTTGTGACTATAAGTCACATTTCGAGATTGTTTTGGTCTTCATTAGTAAGTTGTAAGTGTATTAAACAAGAATGTCGCAGTACAGATTTGTTGATAACTTTTTAGTGCCTAGACTGAGAAGTTTCAATTGATTCAATGATAAAAATTGTGCTGAAGTTGGAAACAGATTATCTTTTGATAATAATGTTTTCAAGCCATATTCTGCACAATCTCTAGAGGCTTTAGAGCAGATTTGTAGGCACCACCCCAAGTTAAGACTCTATAACTGCAACAAAGCAAAATATACCACTTTTGTTTGATATATATCAAGCATTTTTTAAGTTGTTTAAGTATGTAAAACTTTATTTTTGTACTCCACAGGAGTTCCTTGAATTTTTATAGCATCCAAAAAGGGTAAGTTGGTTTTATATGAGACAAATGGTACACGTTTAGTTTTTTCATAGTTTAGAGTGAGTAGATTTGTATCTTACCAGTTTTATATTTCTGTCATTTTCTCCTATATTTGAGTATTGTCCGCACACCAGGAGAATGCCTTCTACGGCTACAAACTGTAAAACCCTGGGTGGTAGAGAGTGCGAGCATTGAATGTTGGGCATTCGGTTGGTACAAGTAAAGGGCTTGTGCACTAAATTCAGCAGATCTATAAAAGAACATAACATCCAGGTAGGCATTGGAATTAATTTATTTACTAGCAGACGAATTGTATAATATATTAATGCAACAAAAGTAATAATAAGTAAAATAATTTATGACTGCTCAACATTTTTACTCCATTACTTACCCAACCATAGCGTCGGTGCATCATTCCCTTTGCTCCATACCTTGGCTATCGAAGGCATTCTCTTCGCTCGTGGACAATATATCTCTTCTCATGAAAAACCATTAAAATATAGTACCATATTGTCTGCATATGAGATGACTTTTTAAGCATCTTTTGGTTGTAACAAATCGTTTGTATATATAATAAAAAGAATGGGGTCCCAGAACGCTCCCCTGAGGAACTCCATATTTGCACAATCTTTTTATGCTGTAAACATTGCCCAATCTGATTTGCTGCACTTTATTTTCTAGATATGATATAAAAAGTGATAATCCTGCCTTTCTAATTTCTAAGCTCTAGTTTCTTAAGTAAAATCTCATCACTGGCTGTATCAAGAATGTTTGATAAATCTAAGGATACTGCAATAGATTGTATCCCTAGATCAATATTCTTATATACACGATGGCTCAATGGAAACGATACTAGACTGAATAAGAACGCACAAACATGTCAATTTGTATTGGGATGGAAGCATTTTTTGACGTACAATTCGAACCCTAAACTGCAATTCCCTAAGAGGGGAGGCGTCAACCTCTCAAAAATTTCTAATGGGAAAGGGGTTCAAGTGGCACATCATTAGAAAGGCCTTTCGATTCTCCATATTTCCCTGTTTGAATTTTTAAATTTGGTCAATTTGTGTAGAAGATACAGGGTGTGAAGTCTAAAACATTGAAGGCTTCATGATCTTCAAATTATCACATTTGATATTTGTTCTCATTTAATTTGATAATCTTGTATCTACTCTAGACAAGTTTGTCATGCTTATTTTTTATCTTCCTAGTGTGGGCGGTAAGTGAATTTTCTAGTATTGTTGTAAATTAACAAAAACTTAAATTATGGGCTACTTGATTGGAGAAAGGTTTGAAGTGATTGCACATTTTTTTGGAAATAATGAAAATGCAAACAGAGTTGCCGAGCTGTTTAATCAACAACATGCAAATAAACATGTAGGTTGCAGGTATGTTTTAGAGTTAGTGGAAAAATTCCAAGAAACAGTATCTGTAGTCAATAAATAGAAAAATGCTAAGAATCCTGACTTTGACCGTCGTTTGCAATTCTGTGGTCATATGTGAACGAGTGATGAATAATTCATGTTTTCTATTTAATGTTTGTTTTTCCAATGAATGCTGTTTTTGTGTAAATCATCATAATTGTCGCTATTGGGCAGATTCAAATTCAAGAATATTTTAAGATGACCATATCCAACGACCAGAAAAGTTAAATGTTTGGGCAGATATTTTTGGTCCTTTTCTTCTAGCTGGTAATTTGACTGCTGATATCTATTTGGAATTGCTGGAGGATCTCATTGATCCAGTACTAACTGAAATCATCGAAAATGACGAGCATTACCTGGAGAATCAATTGATATTTCAGCAAGACGGAGCTCCTCTGCATTTTGCACTTCCCGTTCGTGAGAATTTGAATCGAACTTTCCCAGGTCATTGAATTGGAAGGCTTCCTCGGTCTCTTATTTGTTGCCACTCAACTTCTTTTTAAGGGGTCACTTAAAAAGTGAAATTTATGCAACTCAACCAGCTTCATTAGAAGATCTACCCCCCCAACATATTGTCAATGATTGCCAACAAATAACTCTGCAAATGCTCTAGAATGTGCGACAACATTTTGAACATAATTTCTATCATTGTATGAAAGTTGGTGGTCAAAATTTTGAACATTTATTGTGTTAATTTATGTTATGTTATTTTTCTAGACACTGTTAACAAGCATTTTAATACTGGTTAACAGTCAAATGAAACAAAATGAGAACAAATGTCACTTTAATTTAATTTCACCCTGTATAAAGAATTTTTAAACGGCCTAATACAAATCGATGTGTTTGTGTTTTTCAAAAAATTATTTTTGTGGGAGTTATTCAGTCTGTTTTGTTTTCATTAGACCATCCTGTAACTCAGAAGACTTATGTTTGCGAAATCCAAATTGGTTTGGTGATAACAGATTGTGTTTTTCTAGGAACTTTACGACTCAATATTTAATTGTTTTTTCAACAATCTTTGATGTAGCAGACAGCAATACAATAGGGCAGTAATTGGTTATACTACCCTTATTTCTGGTTTTAAAGATCGTTACTATAATGACTGACTTGAAAACGTCAAGAAATTTATTAGTCTCCAAGATTAAGTTACAGCTATACAGTAAAGGTTCGATAATGAACTCTCCAACATCTATTAAATTATCAGCAGTAATTCCATCCTAGCTCACTGATTTTCTTTTTTTTTTTAAAGAAGATAAATGGCCTAATAATTTTGCTTTTATGACAGGATTTAAGAACAATGTGTGTGTGTGAATTGGGGTTGGTATTTTGATCAGTATGATACTATCCTTTACTTATGTTTTTATTAATAAGAGTTTCTGCCATTGTTTCTGCAATATGACAAAAATGTAAATTAAAAGCCTCAGCTGTACCACTATTGTTATCAATCCTGTCACCATTTTGTCCAATTACAAACTTAAATTCATCTTTTAAATGAATGTCATTTATACTTTCACGTACTACATTCCTTAAATGTTTTGAATCATTTGGGAATTCAGATAATTTATTTGTAAAAGAATTACATTTGGATTTTCTAATACATTCTTATTTTTATACATTTTATAATGTATTATTATATGCTTTCATTATTAGAATCTCTTCGTAACTGCCTTTTTACTTTATCTCCAGTATTTATAGCATTTATAAGCTCGTTTGTAACCCTTGGTTTACGTTTTCTATTTTTTGAATTTATAGTGTTAATGACGCGACGGTTGAATTTTGCTTGCTTGTCTCGAACAATTTAATAAACGTTTCAGTAGCTAGATCTATATTTTGCTGATTCATAACTTCCACTCATGAGATCTTCCTTACTAAATCATAAAATTTCAATTTATCAAACACGTACACAATTTTAGAAATAGTGTTCTGGGAGTTCATTATTACGATACATTGTAAAACCTATTGTATAAAAAGATGTGGATTCCCAATCTTAAAAGTTTCTGTTAGCACAATAATGTTGAATTTATTAGCATTTAAAATATCTAACAAAATTAATAGTTTATCATAATTTTTAGAAATACTATCTCTTATAAGATCCTTTCAGTGTACCAGATATGTACTGAGATGGTATATTTGTTAAAAGTTAAACAACAATGTTTCAATTTTTTTAGATATTCTAAAACAAATGTTCGCCGTAAAATTGATTTTGAAGATGAAGAAGAAAGAAAAATCCAAGAAGGTGCTGAAACACTACTTAATTTGGCTGGTATTACAACAAGAAAACGTTATAACTCACAAAGTATTGATTATACTCATAAACGGAGAAAATCGAATAATCAGTTTGTAATACCTGACACTGCATATGAGAAACCTACGCAGTTTAGACCGCGATTGTTGAGAACTAAGAAAAAAGACAAAATTTCACATAACAATAACAATAATAATAATAATAATACCGTTCAAGTAGAAGACGAATGGGTTAAACATAGAAGAGAATTGGAAGAAGGTCAAAAAAGGTAATCACGCTTGTAATTATTTTATTATTAGATGAATTTAAGTAAGAAATTTCAAATTGTTATATGGTAACTTATATATTTTATGTTTATATTTATATTATCAAGTTATATATAAAGGATTGTTTAGTATATTAGGCTGAATTTACAAACCATTCATATGTAGCATGGCCTGAAAAAGCCCTTTTATGTGGGAGATCTCTAATAGTTTACAAATAAACCTTAATAATAGTAGAAATTACATGATACCTATTACATAGTGTTATATTTTATAGTTAAAATTTCCACATCAAAAAGGGTACAAAAAGGTCATGTATAAACATTTATTTAAGATATTTTTAATAATTATTTAACAATTGAATTTCTACAAATTTACATTACTCTGTTACTGCTGAATTTGCTAGTTTTCCCCTTTCAGTGTTATTTATTCTTTATTAAAACCATACCACTTAACATTTTTACCAAAAGCACACAAATTAATTTATGTGTGCAATATAAATTATTTGTATATTATAAGTAATTTAACCATAAATAGGCATTGTATATTTTTTGTTCTTTTAAGTCATACTGTTAACTTTTAATTTAAAAAAAATATCATTACCTCATTTAATAGTAAAAATTAGTAGTTCATTTTAGGGTTAAGTTTCATAATATAAAAACTTTGCTATTACGTAATATTTTTAAATACAGAAATGCGAACTTCTCCAATTCTTGTAGGTTTTCTATTTAACAAAGACAAACATTTATTTATATTGATATGGTCTAATGAACCAAAGTGTAAAATTAATTTCTGTATAAAAAAGAAATGCTATATCATATGTGTAAAATCGAATTGGTAATAGAAAAGAAACCACTAAATAGTAACAATATTGTTTCTAAAGCAAATTCTTAAATGTTGTATAAATTATACGACATTTGAACTCGTGGAAACTGCCATGATGTTTCAGTGAAGTAGTTAATTATCAAAATAATTATGAACTGAGGAAGGATCAATGTTAAATTTTAATGTCCAACTATGACTGTTTGAGTGACATCGGTAATTTTACACTTTTTTACTCAGTGTCTTGAAAGAAAGAGAAGATTGAATAACAAAGTACTATTCTAGATTTATCCAAGATAGATAGCTTATGGTATCAATGCAAAAAAAGTCTTGTTATGTTTTGTGGTCAATTTTCAAAAGCCTTTGCAAACTTCAAACTATTACTACATTTGAAAATTACATTTTTAGAGGGATTGGAGCAAAATAATATTTAAATCAGGTGATATGCGAGTAGATCAAGCCTAACATGGAATAAAAACAGCATGCAGAATTGTAACCTAAGAATGGTCGTTTAATTTGTTTACTGTTTTTCAGTCAATTATACAATTACACAAACAGTGACAAATTCACCATTAACCTTACTTTTTTAGAAATATGGTTCCTAATCCCACTTTGTGTGTAAGATTCTGAGAGTCCTTGCATACACTTTGAGTTAACTGCATCTACTCCAAGATTTTTAAATTCCAGCTTTTTCCTCGCTATTATTACTGTTTTTAAATATTTTTCTTTGCTTTCTTTTTTCATTGTCTCTATAGTACTTCTACAACTGTTGACCTATTAAATGTTCCAATGATTTTTCTCTTATTTTGGTATAGAATTGTCTTTTAATTTTGTTCCTTTTTTCTAGTTAAACTACTTAGTTCCACTTTTTCAGTTTTTTTCTAAGTATTCTTGTGTTTCTCTTTTTTCCTTGCTTTTATGATTTGATCTTGAAATTTAAAGAAGTCTCTTTAAATAGTTTGTGGTTACCCTACAATAAATTGAGTATTGAATTTTTGTAATGGGTGTCCTAAAACACAAGTTATCCTTGTCGTCTAAGAAAATAAAAGTAATAGTCATTAAATAACAATTGCAACTGTCAAATAATTTGCACGAAAGTTTAATTCAGTGTAAGTCTCTTACAAAATCAATTATATTCACACAGGAACAGAAAGCATTTTTGTTAGAAAGTTATGACAGAAACGGCAGGAGGTTGGATAATGGAAAATGGCAATATTCAGTTAAAATTAATTTATGACATTTGCTTTTTGTTATTTAATAGTGTGGTATAATAAAGACATACATTCTTGAATCCATATGTTACTAGACAATTCATGTTTTAGTGCCGCTTTACACTGTAACAAATTTTTTATAAAATTTGTGAATAAATTTGATACTTAATTTTTTATGATAAAAATTCTTATTTATAAAAAATCATATATGACACGTTATAACAAATTTGAAAACAAATTTATAAGAAAATATGCGCAAATAGCAACTGCACATAATATTTGACCTTGCTGTTGGTTGACAAATAAATATTTGCTATTCGTCAATTAATAACGTCACTTGTTCTTTTGACCAACTCATTTTTTATTATTATTCAAATAATTATAAAAAACTTGCACCTGAGAAACCACCACGGATGACCACGTTTTCGATCAAATACTCTTGAATTTAACCACAAACTTGGTGGTTGCTTTGCGCCAATGTAGTGCGCTGATTTGGTAACAAATTCATCAGTATTTAGAACATGTTTTAAAAAATTGTTATGTAGCAAATTAGATATCAAATTTTATAAAAGCTGTGTATGTTACGAGTCAAAAAATCTTGTATCGAATTTGTTCACAAAGTTTATAAAAAATTGTTATTGTGTGAAGTGGCACTTAGGATACACATTATATCTTCATTAGCAGATTTCTTCAAATAAAGCCTTTCAATATATTTTACATTCAGTACATCTTTTTGACAATCTCTGGAAGCATCAATGTTTTATTCATGAGAGTCTTCCATGTCACCTGAGAAAAAAAAAACAAAAGCTTAGCTTTGTAATTTTGATTGTTATCTTCTAATCTTAATGTGACAAATCATTCATAGAGAAATTGTTATTGACATTCTGTTTGCTTGTATAGCTGAAAAAGGATACTATGGTATCAAGATTATAGCTATTGGATTCTAAGCTGCTTGGGTATAGATGATTGAAACATTTTTTTTTTCAAAGTTCTTCAGTGACAAAATATCATCATGGTCTGAAACATTTTACTTCATATCATTTTGCTGTTCATACAGTTAAAAAGAAATATTCAACATGTTCACGGATACAGCCCACGTTTTACTGTGCCTATTTCAGGAAATGATGGTTATTGCTGCCAGTTACTTTTAGAGCCATAATCAAAAGATGGTGATAGCCATTCTAAAATATACACATAGTATAGAACACTGCATGTTATGGCTGTATAAAACACCAAGTCCTTTCCATACTGTCCTTTATATGGCATTAAGACTGTTACCGTCATTTCTTTATGGGATTTTGTACAGTTCACAACTCACATACTTCATCCCAAATCATTTTAGTCCTGCGGATGTGTTACAAAAATGCTTAGTGGCATGACATATGTTTTAAGGTTATGTTTATACTCTATGATGGGGCATGGATAATTGAGAGGAATCTTTATAGAGATCCTGTTGAGTTTATTGAAAACTTGTTTAGGCATATTTTTTTGAGTGAAAAAATGAAGGATCTCTCTTATTACCACAATTATTTATCTATGGAGGATATTTTGCAAATATCTTTGACTAATAGAGTGCAACCATAAGCTGCATTGGCATAGGTTATCAAGTGTGTAAATTAGGGTGACGATATTTTTCCGACTTTTTTAATTTTTTAAAATTCACACGAAAAAATGTTAATTTGATGCATTTTAAGAGTCCTCTCCAAGTATCAACTCGATTAAAAATTTTTGAGAGGTCGCTTAAGAATTTTAAATTTCAAAAAACAAAAAAAATCAATTTTTCTTTTTTTAATTTTTTAGTTTCTCACTAATTCAATCTTTTCTATATAGGTTGTAGAGAAACATACTAAAATCTGAAGTCAAAATATTAATATTTAGAGGTCGCTCAATAATTTTAAAAATTAATTTCAATAAACTTTTAATTGTTTTGAGCGACTTTTAAATATTAACATTAAAACTTGATCTTGCTATAACTACTATTGTATAGTGTAATGAATTAACTTTAATTGTGAGTATTATTGAAATTAAAAAATATGATAATAAAAAAAATACTTACAATTAATTTCTTTGTTTTTTGAAACTTAAAATTCTTGAGCGACCTCTCAAAAATTTTTAATCGAGTTGATACCTGGAGAGGACTTGTAAAATGCATTAAATTAACATTTTTTTGTGTGAGCTTTAAAAAATAAAAAAAGACAGAAAAATATTGTCACCCTAATGTAAATTGATTTGCCAATAATTTACAATTTGCATTGCATTGGCTGTTACTACAACTGCAGTGATCTTGAGGGATTCAACCTTCAAAAATGCTTTTTTAAGGATGTCACTAATGTAAGAAACAGTATGACTTTTGGTTCTGATCATAGCTTTGTGAAGAAAATGGCTGAGGAATTGCCATTATTTTTGCCTGAAAGAAAACAAATGTACGATCCCTTTCATTTATTTTAACTAATTTGTTAATTTGCAGTGAAAAAATATCATCAACAAAAATATTTTTATGTTCTTGACAGTTCCCTGTCATTCTATCTTTACCATTTCTCCATTATTCAATCAATTACAGAAATACCTGACTTGAATACAATTGAGAAATTTTTGTGTTGTCAATATCCTGAAGCAATAAAGACCAAAATAAATCAATCTCTAAAACAGGCAACATTTTTCCAACATTTGACTGTCTATTTCTCTCATTTCTGAGATTTTCAAGATGAGCTTTGAATTTTGGACACGCTGTATACCTTTCGGTTTCTGATAGTAAGGTTAAATCTTCAGTGCAGTGTTTGATGAAACTAGAATTTCTTACTGGTGGTTAAATCTCCTTTTTTCTACCAGAATCTTGTGAGTTTGATAAAATATAGTTTTAAGTTTCAATAGAACGTTGGTAAAATAGATTGCTGATATTAAATCATTTTAAATAAGATTTCTTTATTGTAATTAGTGTGGACTATTTCACATTCTCTGGTGGTCATCATGGTTATATAAGTTTAGTAACACAGGTTGACATGTTGTCTTTAGTAGAGCATTTGGAGCGTTAAATTGTCTCAATTTTAATTTTTTGTTCAGAACCTATACTTATACTGGGGATGGGCATTCAGGTCAAATTGGCTTGTATTGCTACACATGTTTGCATATGCTACAGCTTCAACATCAAAACTAAATGATTTAAGTTAAATTTCTGCTCAAAAGTTAAGTCTTGGCCAATTTGGCCTACCTATCTAAGTTTGCCCTCAGCTCTGACCTATATAGTAGATAACATTTTTCTATGAATGCAAAAGCTAATTGAGAAGTGACAACAGTACTTGTTTAGCATTCAATAGTACTTTCAATTAAAAAAAAATAATTGTTAACTGATTTGTCAGTGACAAATATGCTAGTTTTGGTTATTTCTGTTTCCTTTGTCTTGATTTCCTTTTGTCTTTTTCTGCTCTAATCTTTTTCTTTTCTCATACACTTTTTCTTTTTTTTTGACATTTTTTTCTATTCCTTACTCTTTCTTGTCTAGTTTAACTTATTTTGTCTTTGTTCTCAGTATGCATTGTAGTCACTATCTTAATATCTACTCACTTTCTTGCCGCCTGTTCTCTTTCCCATGCTGATTTCCTTGTATCTTTGATCATCATCTCATGATCTTCTCTTTTTATTTATTTTTTTTTGTTGGTACAACTTAATTCCAATTGTTGTTTTCCTCTCTTATTTTCTTAAAATTTTTTATTTCGTTTCATTCATCTTTTTAATTAACTTCCACTTGATATTTCTTCTATTGGCTGGCTATGGAGACCTAGAAGCTGAAAGCATTTTTTTTAGTGTTTGCAGAAAATTTATTGCGATGAAAAATTTAAATTAAAACACTCAAAAACATCATAGTTGGCACTACTTAATTGATCCTACTATAAAAGATCAAAGGGTAAATGATTAAAAAATGATGTACCTGAAAACTGTAGAGTTTTTAATACTATTTTTTTATATTTTAAACAAATTAGTTAATGGCTTGATAAAATCAGCAAAATTAATTTGGATTAATTTAAAAATAAATCAATCACCGCAAGTTGGTCAAAAAGTATTTATACCAAATGAGACTATTGAAAGTTAAAAGAGAAATCACAACAGTAGTGTTCACACCAAAAGAAACCAATACAGCTTCATGAAGCAATGGCTGGCTCCAAATAATTATTTAATCTACTGTTAATAAGAACTTCATGCTTTATTAAAAGCCTCATCAAATATAAAATAAGCAATAAACTATCATGAATATAATTTATCGTAGTCGAATGTTTCTTGTATTATTCTTTTCCTTTTTGTTTTTACTTTTATTTGTGTACTATTCTTTAATACAAATAATTCTCTTGTTGCAAGTATCACAAAAAAGAGAGTAATGAAAAAAAACTGGTGTAGAACATGCATTTCTATACTAGAATAGATGAAACTAATATATATTTTTTCTATCACTCGTGATAAATTTTGCTCTTCCTATTGTATATAAGATTCAGAACAATCATGAATGTTTCATGTTGTGTCTAGGCATTTCCAAAAAATGAGCTATTTTGATAAAGTTTGATTGTTGTTCAATTTTAAGGGTTGTGGTTATATAGAACAGTATTGTCAGTCTTCCGTTTTTTGCTTAAAATTGGACAATGAGAAATTTTTTTGTTCTGTTTTTAAATTTCTTAAGTTAATGTTCTATAGCAATTAGCCTTTAGAGTGTGAGACAATTCTAAATATCTTAATCTATAGCAATACCAGTTTTGCCTGATCTTGTAATAATACTCCGCTTTGCCAAAATCTTGTATTCAGTATATATATTTGTAAGTTGAAGATAATCTACATGTGCCAAATTATTTGTACTACACTTTTTATTGACGCAACAATATATTTCTTATTATTTTATGTGGCGCCTGTCTTCCATTTTATACAAAATGTCTGCTTCAATTGTTTGTTTTTTCTTTTTTGTTTTAAATAGACACATTTTATAATTTAACTTATTCATTGTACAACTACTTTTGTTTGTTTTATTATAAATGATAGCAATAAATTATAAAATTTCTTGTATCATGTCATCTAAATACATAAGTTTGTTGATTTAAATAAAAACTTAAGCAGTAATGTTTATTTTATTTGAACAGAAGAAATTAGAAACCTAGAAACTACAATACAAAGAGGTTGCATTAGAATAATTATTATTATTAAACAATCTAGTTTGATGTTAAAAGGATTTCAAATACATTAACAGAGTAAGAAAGTTACATTTAACAGTGTTGTGTGTGTTTGAATTAGACAGATACATGCAATGAAACATCTACTAGCAGATGCTTCTGAATAACAGGATGCCCTTAATATTCAGAGATGTTTGGAACTACAGGAAATTACCTATGTATTTTGTTATAAGTAGACACCTCTAGCAACAGACATAAATTTTTGGAATATTGGTGTTTATCTGTAGAGCCACTTTTGATGTATACATAACCTCTCTTATACACTATGGCCTGTATTCACCACTACTTGTAATTTTTAAAATCACTTTTAACACGTAGAGTGCCATGGGGGATGCATACTGTCCCCCATTTTAGGCAAACTTGTCAAGTATTAGTAGCCGTGGGGGCAGTATCTGTCTCCCAATACAAGTTTTGTTTTTAGCTATGTCGGAGAGTATATATGCGATAATTCAATGCAAAAGCTGTACAGAGGGTTATAGTATGGTTTAGATAATTATACAGTGTACTTGGGTTCAGTGTCCGCGCCTTTACTTTTTTTTGCAGGGTGCCATTTATCTCAAGAAATAAAAAATATGCTGTGGCCACTATGGATAGTTTGGTTTAACTTTAATGGCGGCACTCTACGTGTCAAAATTATTATTCTGCTTATTTTAACCTTGAAATCAATTCTTAATTTTTTTTAGTATACTTGTTTAAAACTGCTTTAAACTAAAATCTTTTTTTTATAAAAAACTATTTTAAAGATGAATTTAAAAAGTACAGTGAATATGGGTCAGTATATTTTATGGCCAGAGCCCAAAATATGAACATTGTTGACAATAGCTAATCAAAGATATGTTTACTTGTACATATGACCGTTTTTATCGTACCTTCACGACTTGTTATTTTGGGCATTATGTACAAAATAGTCTAGTAATAAAAATTGTACCTTGTTTTTAGATGAAAAAATATTTGGCAGCAAAGACAAAAAAACTTTTAAGTGTCATAACTTTGAACTGTTAGTGTTGGGTTTTTTCAGACATTTGTGGATTTCTTGAAAATGTCATAATACTAACAATAAAAAAAAGTTTTAAATGTCCAAGATTGAGAACACTTACTGTATTACACTAACTAATCTGAGTCAACTGCTCTCTTACATAACACATCCACTGCAAACTTAATTCAATTCATTATTTTCTAACCAAATTTTGGATATACATAGTCATATTCATCATTAATAGACACATAAAATTGTCAAACTCTCTCCTTCAAGCTTCTAATGTTTTGATAATAGTATTTAGTTATTCTATAAATTTATACCATTTTTACAAGCATTTGATTATTGTATTTTCCAAAAGTATTCAGCGTTCTCGATGTTGCTGGGTCGTATATGGCTGTGGAAGAATGACAGTTTTGAGTATTGTAAACAGGGCTGTTTATCATTATCTCCAAAACCGTCCAAGATAAGTATAGCAACCCTTATATCATTGAATTTGTCTTGAAAATTTCTATCCAAATATGGGGTCATATATGGGTGTTCCATTTAAAAAAATTCAGTATGGCAGCCGTAGGAAAAAACAATTGAAAATTTGTTTTTAATTATTTTCGCAAAACATGGAAAAAAATACCTACTTTAAGCTCTCCAAATTTCATTTGTCTATCTCTTACCGTTTCTGCGGGGGTAGCGTGTTTCCATACTTTTTAGCGACCCTGTATATTGTGATGGTTTGTATTATACAAAATGTTTACCACCAACATATTAATTGACGCCCAACGTAGAATACCATAGATATTTGAACAAAATATTTTTGGTGGTAAGCATCATGAAACCTTCACCTATGGCTTATTTGATTGATAAATGTCAAGGACATTGTATGAGATCCTATTGCAGGTTATTCAATTTAAAGACTGTTTGTTTTACTAAATGGGCACATTTAATTTTATGGTAAACTTTAAATTACAACAATATTTTTAAGTAGTAGGCGTTGATCGCATCGGCTGTGTCAACTTTCAATTGTTACTATTGTTTAACAACAGCTATCAAATATTTGTAGCAATGAAGCGAATTAGTATCGAGACCAGAAAACTAATCTTGCAGAAGTGGTGTCCAGAAAACTTGCCTTTGCAAAAATTAAGTGTTCGAAGTCGCCGGTTTTCCAAATAATTAAAGTTTGGGGAACATCATAAGCTTGACGACTTGCCTAAATCTTGGCACTGAAGCGACCCGGTAAATAGCTGAGAAGAATGTTGTGAAGCTGCTAAAGTCAAGTAAATGTTGTCTGGGCGTGAAATAGCCAAAAACGAAGGTGTTAGCATAGGTACTATAGAAAATATTAAAAAGAGGAATAGCATACGGACTTACAAAAAGCAAAAAAATGCCAAAAAGAAGTGAGGAGCAACAAATACGGTCAAAGTAACGTTGTGGGAGATTGTATGCCCTTTTGATTCAGACGGATGACGAAACATACCCCAAAATGGATAGCCAGAACCTCAATTCTACAATGCTGTTATGCGACAAGTGTACCAGATAATGTAAAAACAATTAAAATGGATAAATTTGGGAAGAAAATTCTTGTATGGCAGGCCATATGTTCTTGTGGACTTAAAGGCTTCAAATTTTTTACAACTGGTATAATTGGAGGCGAAGTCTACAGGAAAGAATGCATACAAAAACGTTTAGTACTGTTAAAAAGGGCTCCATTTTTCTTTGTCACTGGCAACACTGATCAACGTGATGGGCAACCCTGTTTCTGTTATCAAAAAATAAAAATATAGAAAGTAACCTATTATTGTTGTGACCAGTCATTTTTGTAATCTTTTTCTTAAGTGAAATGTAATTTTTATTTTAATACTTTTCTTACATTATAAAAGTGATTAACCTGTTAAATTGTGTCTAAACTAACTGTTTTTCCCTGCTGCACTTCTCTTCGCAGCAAGTACCTCTATATCGTATAGAGATGTGTCGTTCGTGACCGAATCGGTTCAGTGAATCGGCTCCGAGCAATGAACGAAACGAACCGGTTCCGAAAACTAACACAAATCGGCACACCGCTCTTCTAGCTCTCGCCAAGTTTACATAAAAGTTTTTGATTTTGAAAAAACTTCTAAAATGATTTTGAAATTCTCATCGCTTTATTAAATAACTTTTTGTTGTTTTTATAAAAATTCCGTTTATAGTTAATTGCACTCATTACACAAAATAATTTTTTAATGAGTTTTTTTTATTTATCACCCCTTCTATACAATTCAATAAGAAATAGTAAGGTAAAAACAATTAAAATAGAACAGTGTGCAAATAAAGTCTAAAGAGTGAAAATACTGGACCGTCGGATAAAAACCAGTAAAACCGCTCTACCGCTTTATTTCTGGGAGTTCGTCCTTTCGTTCGCTGAATGACGAAAGCCATGCTGAACCGATGAACGACTGAGCTGGTTCACTGAATCAATTCAGCAAGCTCAGCCAGAACCGTTGAGCTGATTCACACAAATGAGCCGATTTGCCCACCTCTAATATCGTAACCCCACAACATTCCCCCACTATTCTGGTCAGACTTAGCATCTGCCAACTACTCCGGTGCGACCCTTCAGCTTTTGAATTCTAAAAACATTGATTTTGTAAAAAAAGAAAACGATTTGCCAAACTGTCCTGAGCTTTGTCCCATTGAGTGCTACTGGACTATTGCAAAGAGATACTTCAGAAAAGAGGGCCAGGATGCTAAAACAATTCAGGAATTCAAACAAATGTGGAATGCAGCTAGTCGAAGAATTTCAGAGAACAATGTTCAGAGGCTTATGGCAGGTATTTGAGCAAATGTTAAAAATTTTTATGATTCTTAAGTGTATACAGCTTTTATATAGCTGATAGATTTTGATTGTGTTGTTTTGTGATTTCAAAATAAAGTTCAATTTTCTAAAAAGTTTTAAATTTGTGATAACAATTTAGTGTCCATTTAGTAAAATGAACAGTCCTTATTGTAAACTTTATATTAACTTTTAATATGCATAGTAAAAAACAGTATTTGCAGTGTTTTATTTAGTGCAGAAAACAGCCATTGTTATGGCTGCTACCACAAACTTTTACAGAATACTTGGAAACAATGCTGTAATAGAGAGTACGTTCAAAAATGGAGAAGTGTTGGAAATATCAAAATTACTCATTTCCAAGCATGTTTAGTCAGCATCTTAGAGCATTTCAGTTGCCTATAGGTTGAATCGAAGAATCTTTGACTGAAAAGGAGGGAGACCAAAAGAATTATCATTGATTCCGGCCCTAAAATAGGGAAGAATCAACAGTCAAGAGATGGCGCTAGATTTCGTCAAAATGTATCAAAACGGCCGGCAGATGGTCGTTTGAATTGAAATTCTATGTGGCAAAAATTATCAAAATTATCATATGAGAAGTTGTTTTAAACTGTTGCGTAGTGGTAATTTTATTTTTGTTTTTGGCATTTGTAGTGAAAAAGGAATTTTAATTTTTTTATGGTTAACATAATATACGGAAATCATTTTGTCCGTTTAAATCATTTTCTTCTTCAGTAATGTCTTTTTTGTTGCTGTCTTCTTCTTCACCTACTTCACTGCACTCTTTATCATCTGATTCTACTATAAATCTTTGGTATCTTTCGGCAGGGGACGAACAGCGAACACAAAGGCAATATTTACACCAAATTATAGAAAACATACATTATGTCTATGGTGAGGTAAACGTATTTCATAACTTCTAGTCCTGCAAAAGTAAAAATTATATATAAAAATGACACGTCACTTTTAAGACTTCCAAAAATGTATCTGGTAACATTGTATCATTAAAAGGATCAGGAAATGATAATACTAACCTTCTCATACAACACCCGTTTCAATGGAGCGAATAATATAAATTTTTTCTTGAAACATTCTTAATGGTACTACAAGTTAGGTACTTCCAACATGAATTTTGCTATCATGTAAAGGATAGGGATAGAACTACCTATAACCTACGCAGGATCTAATAACGTCCCAAAGGGCTTTTTATCGTCTATTTGGACACTGATAAAGCTACCTACCATGCGGTGAAATTTTTTACGCTAGTGTATTTTTCTACTTTTTGCATATTTAGACTACTGAGAGGCGGAAGAAAAAGCGATTATCAGCTAGAAGTAACGTTGCCAGAGCTAGCTGTAAATCTTCAAATTTGAAGGTTTATAACAATTAGTATCGTTTCCGACAATATGCTTTACTGTTGAGTGTTGTGGCAACAGTGCGATCGATCACCCGATGATCACTCTCAAACTAGTTTTTTAAATTTCCAATAGAGATTGCGACGATCGTGTTTTTCTCCAATACATCCCTTTTTAGTCAGTGCTGACTTAATACTAAAGCAACGTCTACTTTTCTAGCAAGGCTGCCTGTCGCCTGAGATCGAGTTTTACTGATCTTCTTTCTTAGAAGAGAACTAAGCAAAAAGAAAGCTTTATATGGAGTACTATTTTCTTCTTCTTAATACAGACTGTCAGCGTAGGCGTCACGCCAGGATATTTGGCACCTATGGCAGAAATGTTTAAGACGTCTTCGTGTAATAAACAGGGCGATGGTCATGCATGGTGTTTAATGTCAATTTTAGTTGTTTTATTTACCACGACGTAGTGCCTAGTTATCGTTAGAGTTCCGTTACCGCGGCCCCTATGACAATCTGCCTCATTTGCTTATCCTTGCGCCACCTTTGTCAAGAATGACTCATCTAAACGTCTAGGGTAAAGGGTAAACTAGAAGTTGGATCAAAATTATTATTTTTTTTATTAAAAGGTCGAGAAAATGAAAAAAGCAATATTATAATTGAAGGGGTGGATGGATAAAGGCGCTGTGTGACATTTTTGAATTGTGATGTTAGCCTCTTTATTTACACTATTTACACAAGAATTGTGTTACATAGCACCTTTATGTACTTCATATCTTTTACCGGAATTAGTTAACGCTTGACTGACTAGAAAAGGTATACCATAGGATACTAAAGCACATCATAACATCTTTATTCACACTGAAATCTCAAAAAAACAGAAAAATGTCACATAGCACCTTTATCCATCCGCCCCTTCAATTCTTTCTCACCCGAAATCGAAGATCAACGCTCAAACCCGGGAAGCTGACAACCCTAATACTAGAAGTGGTAAATGCAGTGGCGTTGTAACGAAGTTCTCATGTACCCTTCTCAGGGGTCTCTGTATACGGAGTGTTTTCGGTTTATGTAGTCAAATGTCGGTAGGTGATAGAACATCAAAAGATAAGTGTATTTTGATTAATAAGCTTATATCTAGAACTGCCTTGTTTTCGAGATACAGGGTGTTAAAGTTTTGCTAAATATCTCTTCTTTCTTTAATAGCTCAAAAACAACGCAATATATTGAGCTGAAATTTTTTGCATTATCTTTATTAGAAGATATCTACCTTTTCACAATTTCGAATGGTTAATTTTCTTACCAACTCTTCTACACTTTTTGTAGGACGCCTTGTACTTCTAAAAAAACGCGATGTATTAAGATATTATTATTTAACACTCTAATAACAACTCCAACACCATGTATCTCAAAAACTAAACATTCTTGAGTATACATTTATTAAGCAAAGTACACTTATCTTTTGATATTTTGTTACCTCCCGACGTTGGACTACATAAACTGGAAACACCCTGTATATGCTTTATATATGTTTTTAATAATTTAAATAATCTTTGTGGGTCAGTGGTCATTGCGGCGCCTGTCTCTACGCTATTACTTTTTACATTATTCAGGTTTCAAATTGATACATAAGCTAAGGTAAGAAGTAAATATCTTGCTATCAGTTCAGGATGAATCTTCAGAAGTTTGAAGTTAGAAACAAAAACGCTTTCAAAGTTTTAGACATTTTTAAATTAATTGATTTAAACTTAACAGGCAAAACAATTATTTTATGAAAATCCGTTAGTTTTATGTCTCAAACTTAACTAAAATTGGATTAATTTATATTAACAGACTATCTAAAATTTCCCAAAAAATAAATTAATGAGGTTTTTAGCGCGAAAATATTTTTATTTGTTTACTCGAATACACAGTCTACAAACATCGTAAAAGCGGATTACTGAAAGCAAATACACCGAAACCGCCAAAATGTAGGCAACTTATCATGCACCATCTCTTTCTCTGTTGTGTTTTAATGTTTACGTGAGAATCTATCTCTTTTGCCGGTTATTCCTTATAATGGACCAAAGAAACTGGACGCAAATGCTCGAGAAGCTCACTAGTGAAACCGCTTTTGTGTAGTAAGCTCACGTGTATTAAGGTTCCGATTAGCGTGTGTTGACTGAAAACTCGAATTAAAAGAAAACTTGGTGCATTTAATAATTATGTTAAAAGACAACAAGTGCCATTGTTTATCCTCTACATGTCATCGTACTTTTTGAATTAAAATACAAACTTTTTCAAAAGTTTTGTAGGAGTTTTAAAGGTAAGGTTAACTTCTTCAAAGTTTAATGTTTTTATTTTGATTTGAAAACACGTTGGTGCATTTATGATCAAAACAATATTTAAACACTATTCACGAGGTGTTTTTGTAATAATATTTTGACTGGACGCGCTAAGAAAATTCAAAGCCAAGGCCAAATTTTACCTGATCGGTTATTCAACTTCACAAGAGTAATACCGACCGGAACGAATGTTTGATAATTTACTTTCCATTTGGTTTTGTAGATCTTTTCACTCTTGACTCGATCTTTTATTTCCTTGTATTCTTGATTCACCTGTGTTGTATGTATTCATTCTTCTTTTCGACATATTAGTGTATTGTTGAGATCATTTACTATTGTACGCGGTCCCCAATTTAAATTAATTACATTTGATTAATGGCTTAGAAAACTTGAATTTTCTAGATAGGTATGATAAGTTAAATATTTTCAGTTTTAAATTATGAAATTTATAAACTCTGTCAGAATCAAATTGGTAATAAAAAAGGTAAATAAATAAATTCACGGTTGTTTTAAATTCAACTATTTATTGCCAAAACAGTACTTTTATCTATTATCAGTGATAATATCCGTACTTGTTTTTATTTCTTTAAGTCATTTTTATTCTTGTACTCAAAAATAACAATTATTCTAATTGTAATTCCTTATCTCCTGCTCATATATTAATAAATAACATTTTGCTTTCTTTGGCTATGCAACAAATTGATGCAAGATAACATGAATACCATATAAGTACAATGTTAATAACAATAAATAGCAGCGCAATGTTCATTATTAATACTACCTTATCCGTTTATGTTAGTAAATAACATGGGAAAGCCTTGTAGCAATTATGTAATATCACAGACACAATATTATGTTAGCTCATTGCGACTTCCTTTAACTTTTCATTCTAAATATAGAGGAATTTTTGAATTGGTTTTCTAAGTTTTCAAGTGGTGCACTAATTGATTTCATGATCCCTCGCATTGCACCCAATAATTTTTTACCCGCAAGCTGGAATCTGTCAGAAATTCATAGTTGTTATCCATTGAACCTGACCTATGCAGTAGCCAGAATAAAATGCAGATCAAAATATAATTAAAATGGGAGAAATCGAGGTGTTTTTTTTTTCTGTTTTGATTAAGTAACATTTCACACCTTTAGATGTTTAGAAACTACTGATCTCACATGCTCTCTACATAGCAGAATTCCTGCGAATTCAGAAAAGCTTTTGTTAATTCCCTTGAAGGTTTCAGAATTTTCGCTGGGTAACTAATTATACACTGTAGTCAAAATTTGAAGATCATTGTGATCTCGAAAACAGTAAGTAGTAGAGAATCGATAAAATTTGAAAAGTTTGGACACAGCAATTCCTTGTTAATGTTGTATCATGTGGAATGACTTACAATGAATCCTGCCTTAAATTCAATAGAAAACCTATAATTTATCAGCTCAAGGAGGAAGGAAGCATCTAGTTGCGGATCTTGAAACATTTGAAATACGTGCACTTTTTGTTTTGGTCAATAATAAAAAATGTTCAGAGTTGGTTAGAACGTTTTGTAAGCTTTGTATTCGCCATAGCAAAGCACAGAATTTGCGATCAGAGATTTCTCAATTATCTCGAATATTTTGCATTGTGATTGTTTTCTTTGCCCAGTGGAATATGTTGGAACCCACCATATAGCATTAGAAAACAATTGCTTTCGTATTTGTGATTTTTCATTTATATTTCGTACTGGAAAACATATTTTAAGTACTTAATTACTCCAGAAAATTAATTTATAATTTTAGATAAAATAAGAAATTGTCTAGTGCGTACTATTCCTGTGATAAACCTAGAGTTTTTCATTAAAAATTTATTTTAGAAAAGAATGGAAAAAACCATTTTGTAATCTTTATTTGAGTTGTAATATTAGATTAAATTATCTCCCCTTACGGATTTGAATCGATAGATGTGTTTGATTGATGTTTAAATACACAAAAATCGAAGCAATTTGTGAGATTATACCACGAATTATGCGAGATTATAGTTGTTTAAGGAACGGAGATAGGATTTTTTTGCTCTAGGAAACACCAGAATCATAAAATATCAGAATTGCTCTTATTTGGTTTGGAAGGCAAAATATATTTGTATTTTGAATAGTGTGGTAAAAAATGGTAAAGTTTAAGTAGAATCTTGATTTTGGGTAGAAACTAGAACAGCTAATAGAATTCGCATTAATGGTAGAACGATACTAAGCTTGGATTTTTCTATTCTATTCAATTTCTACCATGCGATGCCTTGCTTTCAAGTATAGGACTTCCAAGACGTTTTGTTTTTATACTGTATAGTATATCTTGATTAACATTTTTACCTAATGTTAACCAAAGAAATTACTCATCTACTTAGATAAATAAGTCACTTTTTACTCTTATTTGGTGACCGTAATGATTTCTGTGCAATTGAAACTGCATACAAATGAAAAAGTAGACAATGTAATGGGGTCCTTATGAATAAGATATAGTCTGCAGTTAGTAAGAGCGATTTTCTTTTTCAGATACAATTATACTTTGTTTCGCATTTTTAAGCGCCTATATAGGATTAACTCATGGTTGACTTATGTTACATGGTAAAATGTTTTTGCGGTCGACTGTTCTTCCATTAGGGGACAGAAAGTATGGTTGATATTAATTTATTGTTTTGGAAATTTCTAGTAAGCGAAACACTGTCAAATAAATTTTTAAAAAAATCGTTTGTTACATCCATGCTATTTCTTCAAAAAACTCCAAAGAAGTATGAATTAAGAAAGCAAGTTACGCATTTGTTGAAGATACTCGTTGTCATATTTTGGGTTATAGATCTGTTGGTAAGTGATGCTGATGATCTCCTCAACAGCGATATATGCACGCAGTCTTGCATAAACATCACCTTAATACTATTGACAGTGACAAGTTGCTCATAATTTATTTGCGAATTGAAGTAGATCTGATAATAATAATAATTATTGTTAACATCTTTAGATCAAAAAATCGTTGAGGTACTGAGTACAAAAATGTACTGCAAATACAGTAATCAGTAGTTTAAGTACTTTAAGTAGTTTACTTTTAGTACTTTTAAAATTGCTGTACTGGTACTGGAATTTCCAGTATTATATCTACAAAGTACTAGTGCTGGTACTTTTCTTCTAGAATTTTTAACAAGTACTACTTGTTACTTAAAAAAAGTACTATATAAATATAAACTACTCTCAGTATTGTGTCTAAGTACTCCCAGTAGTAAAAAGTGCTGTAAAATTATAAACATTCTAAGTAGTTTACCGAAGTATTTCCAGTATATTACTTTTTTGTATTGAAATAATCCAGGTGGTACTTGTTTAGCATTTAGAAAAGAGAGACACTCGAGTTTCATAACTATCATTGCATTAACCTGTAGAACGAAATTCGCATCAACTCAGGAGTAAAAATTGTCAGATTCTTAGTAAATGTTCCAACTTATGGAATAAGGCAAGAAGTAATTCAGCAAGTTTTGGGTCACACCTTGAGTTATCCGTGTGTAATTCTGTAGAACAAATCTTATCTTCTAAAGAAAAATTGTCAGAGCTTTCTGATAAATTGCTTATACCAAGCTTAAGCGAGAACGACATATTGTTTTTAGAAGAATACGTTGAAATAACGAAACCGCTTGCGGAAACCCTTGATTTTCTCCATGGTGGTCAAAATACTTATTATGGGTACCTTCTTTCAAGCATTGTATCTATGCATACAAAACTTGAAAAGATAAAACTGGCGGGAGACATTAAACAGTTGTATAAGCCTCTAGGTTACGTCTTAGAATCCATACAAAGACGATTCAATGAAATCTTCAAGTGGCAATCTAAGAGAGCTGTTATAGCTGCAGTGACAAACCCCAGATTCAAGATGAGGTGGTATTACGTGTTTAGAGATACAGACGTTCAAATATCTGCAAAAGATATTCAGTCTTGGGTACTCGATGCCGCTTTGGACTTTAAAGTATAGTGAGTTAGTATTTGAATTGTTGAACTACTTGAATGATAAGAGAACAAACTTGGCAATGTTGAACGATTATGAAGTTATAAAGAAATTATTCATAAAATACAACTGTATTTTACGATCTTCTGCCCCTGTGGAGCGATTATTTTCATTTACACAAATTATCAACGCACCAAAACGTCACGTACGCAGCGACATCAATCAGGGTCGTATTTACTCTGGTGTAGACCTCCAGGCAGAAATTGGTGGTGGCCCCCATGTAACTGCACGTTTAGGTTATAAATAAAGGGTGATTCAATTTTGGCTTCCACATGAGTGTATTAAAGAAAACAAGACAACATAAAAAAATCTGTATTTTTGTGTTCAGTATTTTAGGTCGATTTATTGCAATCACACATAAAAGATAACATCATTCGAATGTTCGCCTCGGCTCCTAAGACATAACGTAATCCGTTTGTCGTAATTATCAATAACATCGCGGCATAACGCAGGTTCAATGTCGGTTATTTCGCGTCGGATTTCTTGTTTCAGCTCTGTAATGGTGTTCGCTTAGTTCCTGTAGACTCTACTCTTCAAATAACCCCAAAGAAAGGAGTCCAAAGAAGTGATATCACATGATCTTGGCGGCCAACCTATGTCACCACTTTCTGAGATAATGCGGCCTGGAAACTTTCTGTGTAATAACGCTATTGTTGCTGACTGGTAGCACCATCTTGTTGGAATCAAAGATCTTCGATATCCATACCTTCCGACTGATCCCACAAAAAATCTGTAATCATGCTCCGATACCGAACTGAATTGACTGCAACAGCATTTTCCTCACTGTCTTAAAAAAATACGGCCAATTTTGCCGCCAGAGTACAAGGCGCACCATACAGTCACTTTTTGAGGATGCATTTTCATCTCGAAAGTTTCTCTTGTATTTTCCAATCCCCAAATACGGCAATTCTGCTTATTTACGTAGCCGCCGAGATGAAAATGCGCCTCATCACTAAAGAGGATCTTTTTCGAAAATCTGTCTTCTTTTTCACGCATCCATTCGGCAAACACGCGGTGCTGTAGATGTGTGTTATTTAAAGTTTGTAAGAATATAAGTGTAAATCTTTGGTCAAAATTCGCTGCGTAGTGGAGTACGTAAGGCCCAATTGCTGCGATCGATGACGAATCAATGTTCTTGGTTCTTCGGTTACACTTTCACGCACTATTTTGCTCAGAGCGACCTCTGCGAGTATGTTGTGCGTTCAGAAGGTCGATTTTGAACACCGAAATATTCACGTAGAGCACGGAATGTATTTTTTCTCGGTTTCTCATTTTCGTAATAGGCTTGGATAATTTTAACGCGTTGTTCTGTCATGTATTCTGCGATGACTAATATTGTTTATGTTTCTAGGTTACAAATCTCAGTTTCACATTCACAGATAACTTGATGTTTTGAAAATATTTATCTGTATCATCAGAATCAGAAAAAAATCAGAATTTTAATTGAAAAAAAGATTCAAAGAATTTGTTCTTTTCTATTCCTGTTTATTGATCTTTATTCTTTATAATGCATACGTAAAATTTTTTGGTGAAAGCTCCTAGGCACTGCCTCGATCGACTACACGGTAAATCCGGCTCTGACGCCAATTGTGAGAAATTGGTGTTACTGACAAGCAATACAAATCTTAGTAAATAATATCCTTGTTAGTTGTACTGTTGAATTAGCTTAGCCTTTTTGTATATTTCTTAGTTTTATTTTCTAGTTTATTTTGCTTTTGTAAACTTAAATTGTGGTATAAATTGTTATTAAAATATATGTATATCTTTTGTAGTTCTATATATCGATAATTATTATTGATAATTTGAAAAAACATAAAATATGACAAATTATATAAAATATAATTAAAACAATTTATTTTATAAGTTTCTGTTTAATATCAGTATTATTTTAAATCTTTTTTAGCAAGTTGACGAATAAGACACATTTACAGAGCAAGTTTCATCAATATGTACCTTGATTGTTACTTAAAAAGTAAAAAGATAGTCTGAAATTTCTATTCGATAACATTGATAAAGATATTACTTTGCAGTACTGCAAGTAGCTGGGAATACTGGAAATTATTTAAGGAATATTTACTTAATACTGGTGCTCTGCCTTTTAAAAAAGTACTTGCAATACTTGAAACTACTATCAGTACTTGAAACTACTGCCAGTACTTAAAAGTAATCTTAAGTACTTAGAAGTACTGGAAATATCTAAAGAGTATTTACTTAATACTGACACTGCAAAGTTTGTATTTCCAGTACTTGACTGGATATTCCAAGTACTATTGAAAAGTACTGGTACTTAGTACTGCAAGTAAAAGATTAATTGTTTTATGCTGGATACTGGTTACTCCCAGTATTTTTACTGAGTACTGATCACAGCTCTGTCTGTTTACTATTTTTATGGGCTTTGTTTGGCTGTCATTTCATTTTGGTAAGTTGCTAATCTTTAAAAGTTTTGAATTTATATGAGTGCCCTCTCTCTTGAAATGTGCCAAATACTATCGATGTCAAATTCAACTGCAAGAATTATTTTTTATCCTTTATTAATTTTTAGGTTATTTTAATTAGTAATACAATGATTCCATTAATAAAGGATGAAAAATATAATTTGTAATTTATAAGAAGACATAGTTACGTTTGTTTTGCTTTTAAGGTGCACGTCGTCAATTAGATTATGACAGGCTGTATTATTTACACAGGCAAATCTGTCAGAGTTTCGTGGTCAAGCGAGATCCATAAAGATCGTGAAGAGACTATCGGTTCATTAATCATGAAGTTGTTATGGTTATAGATTTGGTGTTATTGAGAACGTGCACCTAAAAA